>VMYD01000307.1:110000-186617 GCA_007663325.1 Eucalyptus pauciflora | reverse complement strand
ACATCTGGAACAGAAACAAAGAACAGAAACACTTTTCTTTTCTTCTTCTTTTTTCTTTCTTTTTTCTTTGGCGATGCGCCGTACGGTATGCGACCGATCAGGGCGACTCGCAATACGCGACCCCGGCCGTCAGCCGTGAGCCTGACCTGGCGGCTTCGGTACAGATTCAGCGGTAGAGACTGCTGGCCAATGACGGCGGCGGCTCGACCTCTGATCGGCGCTGGGCGTGGCCAGTGAGTCGGCGACCGCCCGGCGGCTAACATCGACTTACTCGCCGAATCTGACTCGGCTTCGCCTCTGACTTGAGCGGCTTCGGCCTGCGCCCGGTCTGGCGAGCTTTCGAGCCGATAGGAGCCGAACCTGTATGAGCGCTTCGGCCTCGCCGGGGGTCGGCGAGCCTCACCGTGGCTGGGCGAGGCTGCCGGCCCTCGTCGGCCAAAAGAAGAAAAAAAAAAGGAAAAAAGAAAAAAAAGGAAAAAAAAGAAAGAAAATAGAAAAAATAAAATAAAAATATTAAAAGAAATAAAAATTATACAAATTTACCAAACGTGTTTCCGTTCATTTTTTATTCCCAGAACAAGTTTACCAAACACGTCTTTTTGTTCAAAAATTGTTCCCCGGAACAAAAACACTTTTTTTCTATTTCTGTTCCTTGGAACAATTTTTAAATAGAAATGTTACCAAACGCACCCTTAGTAACCACTTATCTTGACCCGATAGTCATGCATTTATTCAGTTCATACTCAAGCAATTAAACAAAAACATGATTTCATATATTCAGTTCATACATATATGATTGCACGATCGTGATTTAACATTTAATTTTCTCTCTGTTTGAATTCTCGCGGTGACTATATTTTTGAAGTCGCATCATAAAACACACTTAACTTTTTTTCATCAAATTTTTCCAAGACAAAACCTAATATATTTTCATCTATATGTCCTGCATCTTTATATTATATTTTCATTTCATTTATCCCTATTTGAGGCGTCTACAACGTTAGGTCAACTTCTAACTAGAGTCGAACACCTTTAACATTCTAGAGTGGCCATTGCTAATTTCACTCGAATAATCAAACATCTAATGAAATAGGACTGGCTAAATCCTCGGTACAACATATGCACAAACCCAATCACATTATCTTCTGCATGTACAAACCCTTCACTTTAATCCATTAATTTTCGTATCATTATATAATGAAATCTCTGCTGGATCATCTTATGCAGACTCTCTATCCATTTCGTACACACATGAATAATGGTTGACTATTAAAAACAACCATCGCTTTCGTGATGAATTTTCTCCAAAAAAATATGAACAAGAGAGCGGAATAATGAGAAAATAAATCAAGAGGGTCATTTTCACGAAAGGTTTAATTCATAATTAAGGGTAAGTGTTGAATTTATAGAGTTGGCATGAATCATAAGATGTTGACAGACGTCTCAATCAAGGTTATCTCCTTTTACTTTTGTTTTCAGAATTGATTTTCAATAATGAGTTTCAGCGTGTCTATTGCACTATGTCTGGATTATTTGACTGAGTCAAAGGGTGGAGATGGGAAAAAAAAAATAACGTTAACTAGTTAAAGAAAGAGAAAATGGGAAGCTCAGCTCAGTTTAAGACAGAGAGCACGTCGAGGGCACGCGATGGGGAAGAAAGGGTAAGAATGGGAAAGAAAGAAAGCAGAAAGCAAAGAAAGGAAAATGTAAAAGGAATGAGGGTTTAAGCCCTTTATTCTTCTAGTTGGAATAATTTTTTAAAATTATGCAAAAATATGAACTGGGAGATTTGATTTTGAATTTATTAAACTACGAAATTACATGGAAATCATACATTAAGGCATTGTGGAGCTATGGAGCTTGACGGGAGTTGATTTGAAGTATCAATTTAGTCGGAGAGATATTTTAGAATTTCACGCTTAACTCCATGTTGTAGATAGTTATGAATAATCATTTAGGATGAGTGATTTGCAAATGTGTGAGAATCATTTTGTTAGCTATGAAGCTTGGTTTTGTTGTTTTATAGTTGAGGTAATGTTTACTTGAATTTGACGTTGACCTTCATTCGATTAATAGGATTATGAGATGGTTGGCTCGTATAGCTAAGGTATTTAATTATGGCCATTCTGACCACATGAAAAGAAAGGTAATAGTGAGGAGTGACTTACCATCAGCAGCACACAAAACGAGATCCAAATCCAAGAAGTGACAGTTTTTGGTACGCTATGCAGGATAAATAAGACAACTTTACAAGGCCCTTTCGGAGATCTTACGAGTTAGATTTCCGCCAGCTGAAAACCTTAACCGAAAAATCCATCTTCTGATGATTCGACAACAAAAGAAAAAGACCTTGCACAAAAAAGAAGAGCACTACACTTTGGATGCTCATGGTCTGGCCCATTGCTCACAATCTCCAGAACAACAAACAGGCCCTTATGCCTCAGTTACATGTCATCTCAAAAACATTCTTCTCGAGGGAGTGCTGCATAGTAGCTTATGTCTCATCTTAATAGATCTTACAACTAACACTCAATCCATCAGATATTTTGGTACTTCGCCTATGTTTCTTGGACACTCTAATTTTTTTTTCCATGTGTAAGCGCAATATCATTTTGCATTTTAACTTTTCTATCTTGTTTCACTGAGCAATGAGAAGAAGCCTACCCCTGATTATTCTCAGTAAAGTGACCTCTATGCTCTTAGCATCTGATGCGTTGGAAGTGACTGAAGTTAGAAGTTAAAAGTTGAAATTAGTTCTGCAAATTTTCCTTTTCACCCATGTCGCTTGGGAACAACAGCTCTTGGCTTTCGTCTACCTAAGCCAAGCAATAGATGAGATAGGGTCTGACTAAATTGGATGATAAGGCATGGCTCATTGAAGAAAAGAGAATGGAAGTGGAAAAGAATATGTTGTCCGGAGAATTACCACAAAATTCAAAATCACAAATTTAAGTCCTTAGAGAGTTACATGCATCTTTTTAAGGAGCCTTCGGTTTTCCCCATTTACATGGATTTTCATTGTTGACTTAGGGACAGTGTGGGACCAGAGATGAAGATAAATATAAGCAAAAAATTATGGGAACAAAGCATGAATCCTCCGGAAAATTAAAATAAAAATAAAAAAAAAGATTTTGCAATCCATCAACATCAGGATTGATATCTCCAAGTTTAGACCAAAAAACTCCAAGCCATTGAACCGCTGTATCAGAGACGTATAGACTTTCTGGCTGGCCAGCTAAAAATGCAAAAGTAGACATTGCATTCTCCTAATCGACATTTATATCTAAAAAATATTCTCCCCATCTTTGATACGCAATCATGCTTCTTTCATTATCTTAGAAGCTTGAAAGGAGTCGCTCCGTATTCAAACTCTTTGGCCTAAGCGATCACTTCCTGCATTCATCACGATGTTCTCTCATTGTGTTTGTCGGAACGGATCATTACAAAATCAGAATAATTGGAGATCTTCGATAATGTAAAAAACTTACTCACAAAAGGAATATATTTATGGTACACAGCATTCTTCATGGCTTCACTTTTGTAATTCCACTTTTGCCCCTATAAATAATTTTCATCAGCCACCCCCTGCTATATAAATACGTTGGAACCCGTTCTCCTTCTTCTCCGTGTCTCGTTCCGCGTTGTTTGACCCATCCGTAGAGAGCTCGAAACCCAAAGAGAAGAGAAGAGGAGAAGAGAGAGAGAGAGAGAAGATGTCTCCGAGAGTCAAATGTCTGGCCGTCTTGGCCCTCCTCGCCGTCTCCTTCGCCGCCGTATCCTCGGCGGCGCGCCCCGAGCCAGCATCTCGCGGCGCCGCTTCGGCTTCGACGACTCGGCCTCAGCCTCAGCCTCAGGTACCACCTTCCTGCTTTTTTGAGCTCCTCAAACTTAGTTGTTTTCTCGAAACCCAAGTCGATCCATCACGAGATGTCCGTTCGTTCGTTTCTGATCTTTTACCTCTTTGCTTGTCGTCTCTGCGCGTGTTTGTGGCCGAAGGTCGGTGAAGACTGCGGCGGCGGCGGGGCGGAGGAGTGCTTGATGCGACGAACCCTAGACGCTCACCTCGACTACATCTACACCCAGAATCACAAGCCTTGAGAAGATCATTTTCATCTTTTTTTTTTTTTTTTACTTTATTTTAGTTTTCACTTTCTCAGTTTTTCATTCAGTGATACTTTTTTTTTTCCTTTCCAAATTCATGTTTTTTCTTTTGTGCGTATTAAAGTAATCAAATCAATGGGAGGCTTGGGTCATGTTCTTACTTGTGGTGTCAATTTCTTTTCTTTTTTTATTTTATTTAAGGATTACATGGACATTAATTAATTTTCCGGCACGAGAAAAATAGAGCAATTATGAAAAGGTACGAGTAAAAAAGTTTTATTAATCTCTTACTTCTTATTTTCCTGGTAACCGTAAAAGAAAACTATTTGTGAAGGACCGTTCGCAAAGTGGCAAAAGGACAAAAGGCCAAGACTCCTTTAATTCTATATAACTCAGCACTTTAAATGCTTAAAGTCGGAGCATTAAATTATGATTCTGAATCCATTTTGATTAGCGGGATATATTTCTATTGGTAGTAATTCCCCATTAGAGTTTTATTGAGCTATTTCGACTAGTTTTCTGAGGTTAAGCATGTGGAAGACGGTCAAACCCAGCCAGAAACCTTCTATGCTAGTCAAAATATAGAGAGAGAAAGAAAAGCTCTCGTTAAAAAGGTTTTTGTCTTTGATTGTGTATGCTCAAAGAGGAATTTAATGTAATGCTTTTGCATGTAATCAATTTCCATATTAGGCTAAAATATAAATGACAAAACCATGGAGATTTAGAATAAATTTTAGGGAGCGTCCCTATTGACGTATGGTTTTGCATGGGTTCTCATGTGGTTTATGCGCATGAGAGTTGGAGAACAATTGCACCTTCTCACCACACAAGCATCCTGATCCAAATCATAAAATATTTGCTTGCAACTCCACATACATTGGAGTAAGTCAAAGCCTCTATCTAAGTTGAATATTATCCTCCTCTACTTCTAATTTCTATATTTAAGCACCGCGAGGAAAACGGAATTTATCGCTCAAATTGAGCATTGAAAACCAACCGCCATTTATAAAATGATAATTATACTTCGTTTTCAGCATAATTAGGAGCGTATTTCGGAGGGTAATTTAGCAATCAGTCGACCCTGTGTGCATCCGTCGTATCTCAATGTAATCCAGGTTTATTTTTATCTCTTAACTGCCACATAAAGTGTTATAATGCACAAACACTTTGAAATTAATAGTCATCAATGTGTTATTATGACATTCTATGCGGATGTTATAATATTAATAACGACAAGGAATCATAGAAAACCCCCAGCCAAGAAATTACTAAGTTTTTTTTTTTTTGAAGGATGGGAAAAAAGAATATGAAATCTTTACTTTTGTAATCATGGATATTGATAAATATAATTAAAAATTCAATTTGAAATTCTAGTAGACTTTATTGTTTAATCAATTCATCCGATTTCCATTAATTTCGAAGTTAAATTATACAAGATTTTTGTTTTTGTCGGCATAGTCATTAGTAAGCCAGCTCATTGGACTACTTTTGGGAGGGAAATATTGAGATTTACATGCACGAAAAAGAAGGCAGAAGATATGGGATTGGATGATGCCATGGCCCATGACTTCAAGTTCGTTTGATTATTGAAATTTTGTTCGAACACTAAATGCACAAAGGAATGATGATGCAAGTCTTGCTGTTGACCCATGATTAGTCATGAGTTGTGAAGGAGCGCATATGATTAGAAGAGCACAAACCGAAAGAGCCATCATGCGTGATCCGCCGCGAGCTCTCTCTTTTCGGACAACTCGGCGGGAATTAGAATGGACATCATGATTGGAGATCCTACTTCTTGTTCCTATAAAGACAATACACCTTACGTTCGGTGTGAACGTCCTTATTCACATGTTGGTTTCTAAGCTCCCTCCACTTAAGACATGTTTGATGTGATTACAAAAGTGGTACTGCAAATTGCATAATTAGCAATTCAATTTCGCATCATTTTCAATCCGAGTGACTCTGCCGGTTATCAAAGTTTCGGTTTCAAATACGACATTACAATTTTATATCAAAGGACCATAGATGTTCATCAGTGATTTATCGGCACTTCCAAGTTTCGTCCAATTCATAATGCATGTCATATCTATTCCTCATCCAAGAAATCATGCATTTTCGATCGAAGTATCATCCCGACGACCCAATTTATGGTTCCCAATTAGAATCGAGCCTTTTGGAACTTGGGTGATTGGGCACATCTAACCATGTATCTTGACCTGATGGTCGTACATATATTCAGTTCATATTATAATAGTTAGAAAAGGACAACCACCAAAAACCCTAAATATGCCTATGGTGACGCATGTACCCTTAAATTTTTTGTGTAACACAAAAAATTCTAAACTTGTACTTTTATGACATATGTAAAATTGTCAAAGTTTTGTTAATAAGAACAGTTAAAAATTTGTCTACGTAGATGCCGAAATGGTGCCTCACGTGACTTAAGTGAAATAAAAACAACATTGTTTTAGCTGAAAAATCATCTAATGGGGAACCTTGATAGATGGTAAATGTGTCATATAGGTATAAATTTAGGTTATTATGTCGCAAGAAATTTTTTTGGATAAATGTGTCACAATATGTATACTTTAGGATTTTTAGTGACTTTTTCCCTTTAAAAAATATAAATGTAGTAATCATGTGTACTATATTCATATTCAACTTGATTTCTTTCTTGCTCGTTATTGAACGTTTTTCACTAACCTCTTCGATTGCACGATCGCGATTTCATATTTCATGATCTCTATATTTAAACACTCGAGATGGCTACAATTTATTTATTATTATTTTTATTTTTTTGGGTATGAATAGGGCTAAAGCCAAATATAAAATTGTAATGTCGTAAATTTACTATCGCTTTTCTATCACTCAATAAAATATGCAGTAACTCTCTAAAGGACAATGAAAAGAATTTAATATCTAGGTGCTTATCAAATTCTATATCTAGCTATTCAATAGAACGATTTCCTTCTAAAAAATTATGTTGTACTTTAAACTTGAAGTGAGAACTCAATGGTATTCTGAACTGTTTAAGTCCCATCACGGTTACATTAATCGAAATTTTCCAAGATAAAACTTAATGAATTTTCATTTATTTGTCATGCATCTTTATAATACATTTTCATTTCATATATCAGTATTTGAGGCCTCTACACTATTAGGTCAACTTCTAACTTGAGTTGACCATCCTCAACATTGTCGAAAGGCCCTTGCTAACTTCACTCAAATAATCAAATGATCAACGGCTGATTATTTTGCTTGACAGATCTGTTCTTATAGAATAAGTGTGTACTTAAACCTACTAGTGCTTTGTTAATGCTCTTTATTTTCTTGATATGACTTTATTTTGTAGTATTCTAAGCTTTGTTCTAATTCGATCTACTTTACTTTAGAGGTCTACGTCTTTCTCAAGTATTTTTTTAATTATAAATACAATTTTCTTTCGAAAGAAAGAAAGAAAGAAAAACCTTTTAGGGCTGGCTAAATCCTTGGTTACAACACATCCACAAAACCGATTAGATTTTGTCGTCTACATGTGCAAACCCGTTGACTTTAATCCATCAATTTCTGTATCATTACAATGAAATCTCCGCTGGATCATCTTATCCAGACTCTCCATCGATTCCATTCACACACGAACAATGATTGGCTATTCATAAATCCATCGCTTTTGCAATGAATTTTCCATAAAGAAGATGAACAAGAGAGGAGGAGGAAGATGAACAAGAGAGGAGATCAATGAGAAAATAAATCAAAAAGGGTCATTTTCATGACAGGTTACATTCCAAATCACGGGTAGGCGCTGAATTTATAGAATTCGACTGCAATCATAGTGTTAATAGCTGTCTTAAACAAGGTTTTTCTCCCTTCAATTTAATTTTTAGAACTGATTCTCAATCATGATTTTGAGCCTATCCGGTGCACTATGTCAATTAGAATTTGATAATAGATATATTGAAGAGATGATGATGAAAAAAAGAAAAAAAAGAAAAAAAAAGAAAAGATTTAGGCTAGTGGTATGTCTTGCTTTATTCAAATTAAAATCTCATGAAATAAATGGTTCAGCTACCACTTTTATTTAATCAAGTATAGTTTAAAATTTTTACAAGTGGCCTAGGCCGGTCGTTATACCACTCTTTTATAAGATGGATGAGGTTTAGGTATTATTCAAGAAAATAAAAGAAAATAAAAGAATGTGTGATCTATTCCCTTTTGTGAATCATTTAAATTTTGTATCGCTATATGCTTAGATCATGTAAAAAAAAAAAAAGAGGCTTGTGCTATTAGCTTATTTTCACTATTTATTGGCTTCCAACACTCTCTATCACATTTAATTGTCTATATTATTCTTTACGGATCTCACTCTAATTTGTTTCCTGCCTTTTTGTGAGCCAAAAAAATATAATTGTACATAGCAATTTGGTCGGGATAACTTTCGCAATTCTACTTTTGCCCCTTCCGTCCATACCATTCCATCAGCCACTCTCCTGTAGGTACTAGGGGTGTCAAAAATCGAACCGCATCGAATTGAAAAATTTGATTTTTTCTATTCTATTTTCATTCGGTTCGGTTCTCATTAAAAATCAATTTTTTTTAATTGGTTCTGTTTTTATCGGTTAATTGAACCGAATCGAACCAACAAACCGATAATAGCTTATTTCTTAAAAACGAAAAATATATACAACAGAAAAAAAAAACGAAAAAAAAAACAAATGCAAAAACCAAAAACCGAAAGCTGAAAACCAAAAACTGAAAAATCGAAATTTCGGTTCAATTCATATTTGGTTCGGGTTTCACTTGGTTTGGTTCGGTTCAGAAGTTTTTCCTAACGGTTCGGTTTGGTTCGGCTTTTCAAAAAAACTGAACCGAATCGAACCGTTGACACCCCTCCGGCATTTAACGGCGATGCTTCAGCGATACTGTCTCAGTCTCAGGTACGCCCGCACGCTTCTTGTTCCTTGAATTTCGTTGCTTTCTTGGATTCACTCTATCATCGCTCAATGGTCGTCGGTTCGTTTCTGATCTTTACCTTTTGTCGCGGTCGCCGTCATCCTCCTCTTGTGTTTGGGATCGAAGGTCAGTGAAGACTGCGGTGGCGGGGGAGAAGAGGAGTGCCTGATGCGACGAGCCCTGCTGGTTTACATCGATTGCGACTACTCCGTGAATAAAAAGCCTTGAGAAGCCCAATTTTTTTTAACTTTTTTAGTTTTTCATTTTTCATTTTATGATTTTGTTGTGTTTCTTGTTTTCCAAATAGAAGTGTTTTTGTGTGTATTGATCAAGTCAAATCAGAATATTTAAATAATAAAATACGCATTCATCTAATAATTTAAATTTTTAGAACAATGAGCAATGGTTCACAAAATCTCACAATTTTGTTTAGAATTATATTGCTTATTCATAGACATTAATTAACCTTTGGCTACGAGAAAAATAAAGCAATTATAGAAAAGATACTTATTTTTCTTTTGCTAGTGACCGTAAAAGAATACTATTTATGACGAACGCTTGCAAAGTTACAAAAGCAAAAAGGCCAAGACTCCCCCTGATTCTATTTAACTTAGCCTTTTTTATGCTTTAAGTTCATTATTCGAACAAAGAGTTAAATTTATGATTTAAATCATCCATCCAACCTCATTTTGACTAGCGGGATATAATTCGATTAATAGTGATTCCCGGTTAGGATTTTGTCAGACCTTTTTCGACTAACTTTGTGAAATTAAGCATCTTGCATCAAACCCATTTTGACAACCAGAATCAAGCCTTCTATGCTAGCCAAAAATATAAGGAGAAAAAGAAAAGCTCGATAAAAATGTTTTTGCCTTTGATTTTGTACACACACACAAAGAAGAATTTTATGTTTTGCTTTGCATGTAATCGTCTTCCATATCAGGTTAAAATTCCAGCTCATGAAATGACAAAACCATCGAGGTTTACGATGAATTTTAGGGAGAGTCCCAATTGACGTATGGCTTTGCATGAGTTCCCATGTGCTTTTGCACGTGAGAGTTGTGGAGTAATCGCACCTACCCACCACGCAAGCATCTTGATCCCAAATCATAATACATTTGCTTGCAACTCCACCTACCTTGGACTAATTTAAAGCCTCTCTCTAAGTTGACTCTCATCCTTCTCCACCCCTAATTTCTATATTGAATTGCCACGGAAAAAACCATAATTTGTCGCCTAGATCGAGCATTGCCATTTACAAAAAATAACTATACTTTTATTTTAGCATCATTAGGAGCATAATTAGGAGGTTAATCGAGGCCAAGTAAGCCAGACTTTAGTCCTTTGAGCAACCAATCATCCATCATGCCTCATTATAATCAAGGTTTATCTTTCCATAGTAACTCCCACATAAAGTGTCGTAATGCACAAACACTTTAAAATCAGTAGTCATTGGTGTATTGTCACGACATTTTACGTGGAAGTTATAATATGGCGAGGTATCATAGAAAATCCATACCTAAGAAACTATTAAGGTCTTTTTAGGAATGATAAAAAAGAATATAGAATCTTTACTTTTGTAATCATGGATAAGTTGATAAATATAATTAAAATTTTAATTTCACAATCTAGTAGACTTTATTGTTTTATGCATCCATCCGGTTTCCATTGATTTGAAAATTAAATTATACAAGATTTTTGTCTTTGTTAGCATGATCTAATGTAAGGCAGCTCATTGGTAGGGGAGATATTGAGATATATATACCTCCTTTGACCACCTTGAAGCTTCATCAATTATGAGCTTGGAATAACTATATGTTGCAATAGAATCTGACGACTTTGCAAACACCATCATATCTACCATACTCTACATCTTGGCTATCCCTGAAGCTTCTCTAGTTTCTAAACATCGTCCAGATCTTTTTCCCCAATTGGTCTCTTACACCTTTTTATTCATTTATTTAAATATAACATGGCAGATTTTTCAAAGGTAATATTTTTATTTAACATAAAACTAGGTGAATCTTCCTTAGTGTACCATAGCCATATCCCTTCAACCCATGTGTATAGTCTAAGAATAAGCACTTCTTGCCTCGATCTAGCATGTCATCATTCTCACAAGCATAAGTAGGCAACCGAACACTCTTAGTCTGATATAACCAACAAGCCTTTTTCTTTTTTGGTTGTTGTAATAATCAGCAGACTTACCTCACTATGTTTCCTGAGAAGCTTCTAATCAATTTTTGGTGATGGTGATCTATTCACTAAACAACAAGTGGTATTCAGCCTAGAAATCTTCACTTAATCCGACGTTGAATAGTAAAGAGTGAGCTTTCTCCAATATAATTTTATTTATCAGTTATGTAACTTCATTAAGTTATAGTGTACAGGCAACGGTGCAATATTTCATTATGCCTTCCGTTGTGCCAAACTAACCAAGCTCATCATAACATAATTCGAACCCTTTATTAGTTCTTAGGCATGTGATGTTCTTCCCATGACTTGAACCAACCAAGCACCCCGCTCTTGTGCTCAAGTAATAAATCTAGCCTTTCCTTGAAACATCCTCAATATAGGATAATACATACCTGACACCACCCTTGGACGGAACTTGAGAAGGTCCCTCCAAGTCTGATTATATGAAGCGTACAATCTTTGAGATCCGGTGATCTGTTGCATTGAACTTTACTCTCTGCTGACTACCCATGTCGTACAGTTCACAAAAGTTCAGTTTCTCAATTCGATAGCCTCCTAGTAGACCTCTCTGACTTAGGACAGTCATTTCCCTCTCACTTATGTGTCCAAGTCTCATATGCCACAACTGTGTTGTTTCCCGACTTGAAGCCTTAGAGAATCTAGCAGATGAGCCAATCACTATCTTTTTGTAGAGGTGATGCAATTGGGAAATTACCAAAAAAGTCATAAACATATTACAATTGTGTCAATTTAGTCATAATTTTTTTTGATCAATTCAGTTCTAAATCTTTTGTATTTGTACCAATTTAGTCCACCCGGCCAATTTTGGCTAGCCGACGCTGACATAATGCTACTAGTGCTGACGTGGCATTTTTTGAATTTGTTATAATTTTTTTCTTTTTCTTTTCTTTTTCTTTATATTTTTCCCCTTCCCCTACCTTAGTGTCGACAAGGGCCATCGGTAGTGGATAAGGGGCATCATGGCCTTCACTAGTCGTGGACGAGGGCATCGCAGCCCTCGCTAGATCTAGCCAAGGAGGATGTTGTGGCCCTCGCTTAGTCTAGGTGAGGGCCGCAATGGCCTCACCAGATCTAGGTGAGCGAGGGCACAACACCCTCGTCCACTATCGGCGAGGGTCAACTGGCGACCCATGCCAGCGCTAAGGGTAGGGGAAGGGGAATGAAAGAAAATAAAAATAAAAGAAAAATGCCACGCCAGTGCTGATAGCATCACGTCAACACCAGTTGGCCAATGCAAAAGGCTTAGGATTGAATTGACGAAATAAAAAGTTTATGATTGAATTGGTATAATTACAATAGGTGTAAGACTTTTTTGGTTGTTCTCCCCTATATAACCTATAGTCTATCTTCCCTAGCATCATAGTAAGCACATCTCAAAAGACCTTTAAAAGTCCACCTTTAGTGGAGATTTGGTATCCAAATTTATCAAGAGCATTCAATGAAATAAGATTTTTTTCTCAACTCTGGTACACGCCTTATGTGACATCCCAAATTTTCGATTCTGTTTCCTTCTAATTGAATCAGGCGTTTCATTGACGTGTTTATTGGGCTATTCTCAAAACTGATCATTCTTGAGATAACTAGACTATCTGGGGAAATTATTAAGAAATTTTAAGGCAATAGACTTGAGAATTCGACCAGGAATCGACTTCTCGACCGTGTCAATCTTTAGAGGTCATTACGGCACAGTTAAAAATTGATTTGAAATCAGAGATAGACTGGATCGACAGTGATGTGTGGCTAATCGTGGGTGACACCACTAAATTAGAAAATTCATGTCGACCGGCACTAGACTGATTTTCTTATTGTTTTGGTACCCTGTATCCGTATTTGGATCCTCAAGATTTTCATGACAATCGATAGTCACCAATGAGTCGAGTGGGTTCATAGTGGCTCGAAGAAAATCGACCACGAGTCCGATTTCAGAAATTAACTGCCAATTCGAGTCCGATTTCAGAAATTGAAGATTCTGTCAAGTCATAATAAATTCTAGGAGCGTCGACTCAGTCTTAGAAGATTTTTCTGACACCCGACACTTTTTGGGAAAAAGTCGTCGCCGAGTCAACTCTGTGCAGAAAAAGCCAGTGATTATTTTTGATAGCAAAATTGGGAAGAAGGATGGATATATGGATGAGGAAAAATATCGAGATGGTTGATGGATGATCGATTGATTTTATGGAGGCCAATTGAGATAGAATTGAAGTGGATCAAGCCACCAATTGAAGACAATTCTTGCAAAATTCGTAACCCTCCCTTCCCCCTAGCCAAATGGACCAAAAGTGAAGTCATGAGGTGTTGGTGTGGATCAATGGAGGCCAAGGGATCTTACTTGGCCTAGGATGAATCTTGGAGAGCAAGATTGGAAAATATCAAGCCAAGGCCCCACCTCAACTCTATCTCATCTCTCTCATCTCTCTTATCTCTTCCCTCGCCTCTATCCTCTCCATCTCTCTCACCTCTCTACCATCCAAGACCCTCTCCTCTTCATTTTCGAAGCCCTCAAGCCAACAAGAAGACCAGCAGAAGGAGCTGCAGCCGTCGCACGCCTCCACCCGCGCCACTGCCGGTTTTTGCTCCAGCCGACCTTTCGTCAAAGATTTGAAAGTGATCTTCCCATATGAACCATCAAACGAGCCACATATCACCATGAAGAGAACATCCATACTGTTCTAACAAGCCCAAAATCACCCCAAACGGAGCCGCCGTTCGTTTCGTACGGCCGCCGGAGTCTGCCTCTTGCCGGACCGTCTGGAAGCTGCCCGCCTGTACTGTTTCGCGTTTTTTTGCTGTTTCGCCCCATTTCAGCCCTTCTTTTGCCCATTCCATCCACCCACAAGATCCCCAAGACCCTTGGGAGCCGCCGGTTGCCAACCACCCACTCGCCGGAGCTTCGATTGGCCCGTTTTCGCCGTTGAAGCCGCTGGTCTCCTCTTTGCAGCCCGCAAGCCAAACCGCGGTTCAGCCCATTGGGATTCAGCCCAACTTCAGCCCATTGAGTCTTCAGCTCAAGATTTCAACAAAATCAATTTCAACCCAAGAAGACAACAGCCCATATTCAATTGAATTGAAGCCCAAGTGAGTTCAGTCCAGAATTTCAGCAAGCCCAACTCAATTTGGGTCCAGCCCAAAAGCAAGAACAAATCTCAATTGGGCCGAGATTTGTTGGGCCAAGCTTAAGGCCCGGCCCAAGCCTGCTGGTGTCGCTGAAAACCCGATTTCGGCCACCGTCGCGTCGCCGTTGTGGTGATTCGGTCTCTGCTTTTGCCAAGTGAGTTTTACTCACTAATGCTTTCTTAGTTTGTTAATTATACTTAGGGTTGGTTATATTTAATTAAATGCAATTAGGTGATTAGATTAGCTTAGATAAATTAAATTAGAGACTTAATGATGCATGTTAGGTGGTTAGAAATAAACATTAGCAAGTAGACATGTTCTATTATTTATTGAACGGGTCTCGGTAATTTTCCGGGCTCGTCTTGGCTTCCAATCAGGCATTATGGGCCTAAATTGGATTTTTAATAATTATTTATTTAATTTTCGAAATTAATTAATTAATTATTTATTTTTCCGGAAATTCAACCGGGATGGCCATTGACGGGAATTTCGTGCTGATTGTTGTGGTGTAGTCCGTTTATTTAATTGAGCTTTAATTTATATAGAATGGATTTAAATTGTGAAATTTGAGGATTTGTCCTATATTGTTTGTTATTAAATATTTGATTGGTAGATGACCGAATATGGGTATATAGCGCCAGTACGTTGATGGGCTATATAGTAGAGAGAATGGTGAGAGATTACTGAGAATGTTTTTGGCTGAGACCAATTAGATACGATGTTATTGGACATACGTGGTTCGGTGATTGGAAGTATCACTGGCGAAAACGGAGCCTTAAAGAACGCACGTAAATGACTTATAGACAAACATGGTTCGGTGATTAAGGAAATATCACTGGTGAAAACGACACCTTAAAGAACTCACGATGTTGTCTATTGTCGATGTCACCTCGGCGAAAACAGCGCCCTAGAAAGGACACGTGGTTCGGTGATCGAGGATATCACTGGTGAAAACGGCGCCTTAAAGAACGCACGGTGTTGGTGATCGGTATGTCATTGGCGAAAACGACGCCCAAGAAACACATGTGATTTGGTGAAGGAGTATACCATTAGAGAATTATGGTGTGAGTGGAAATGATCTAGAAATGGTCCGACTGACATGTAATCGACTATGTCGATTTGATCGATGCTTTAATCGATGATGTGATTGTTGGGTACCTATTAAACTGTACTAATTTGCAGATGGAATTTGAGGCCAAGGTAAGTCCTCTGACTTATGCATGTTTAGGCAGCCCTTAGTGTATTGGCTTACCAATCGAGTCTTAGGGGGTAGAACTCGCTGAGACGTGGTCTCATTGGTTATTGAATAACCATTTCAGGACCCTGAGGAGGAGCTGAGGAAGAGGAACCTGAGGAGGAGAAAGATTTTTTAAGGAGAAGATGATCCAAAGAGGGATCTTGAGTACAACCCGAATGTGAATTGAGATCACATTTCTTTTGTGAACCCTGTCTTAGTGTAGATAGGTGTGAGACTTTTATGCTGTAAATAAAAGTGTGGTTGTGAATTTCAATATGAAATATATGGCATGCTTTTCTATCTCATTGTTTTATTGTTTGGGGATTTATAACTACTTCCGCATGTGCATAATAAAAAGAAAGGGTCGGCGATACATAGACCTGGGATATCGCATTCTAAAATCGACCAAGGTAAGGGATGGGCGCGTGCCCAAGGATCGGGGCGTGACACCTTACGCCAGTCAACTTTTTCACCACTTCATTGTGTATCTTAATCTGAACTGTTCTAATCACTATTACTTCGAAAGCAGCATCATTTCCCATAAGCATCTTACCACTTTCCATGCACTGATAGTTAATAAACCATTGTCTATGAGAAGTAACATGATAAGAACACCCAAAGTCAAGCACATAATCATCACTTGATGAACTTGTGGTGACTATTAAAACAATATCAACATCACTACAACTATTATCTATTGTGGTAACGATATTACCATTGCTTGGAAACTCCATCTTAACTCCTTTACCCTTGTACTTCAGACAATCTCTCCTATAGTGCCGTATCTTATTGCAGTGATAACATTGACAATTCCGAATGTTGGACCTTAATTTAGAATGACTCTTCCATATGCTACATCCTAAATCTCTACATTTGTCTCTACCCTAGATAATCAAACCTTGCATTGTATTTTGCACTAAGTTATCTTCTCATAACTGCTTTGCCACTTCTTAGAAAACAAGGCAGATTTTACCTCTTCTTAGATAATCGTAGTATGTCCTCATAGCAGTGAATCCATAAATTGCTCAAAAGTATCCGATACAGATGCCAGCAACATCACACCTTGTTTCTCATTGGGTAATGCCTCACTAACGTGTTGATAAGGATGAACAAGAGAGAATAATAATGAGAAAATAAATCAAGAGGGTCATTTTCATGATAGGTTTATTCCAAATTAAGGGTCGGTGTATAATTTATAAGGATTTATTGTAGTCATACAGTGTTGATGGCAATCTTAAATAAGGTCTCCCTCATTGCGACTTTAATTGAGGTGAATCACTAAAATGAAAGTTAACATATTACTAAGCCCAAAGGCCTAGTACTTACTTTCTCAAGCCCTTACCAATCACAACTTTTGGGTTTTAATTTAACTAACTCAATATGCAAATTGGTTTATTCATAAATTGTCAATAATCAGTTATTGGTAAATTGATTAGACACCTCAATGAAGTGTGTGTTGAGAGCACCTTACTTCTACAAACTAAATATTCATGGATATGAGAATTTTATTACGCTAGATAAATTTAATGCTCTTTCGCTACTTTCCTATTTTATTTTCAAAAATATTTTGCAAATAGTCTTAGTTGATTTTAAGTCTAATCCACTAAATGCAAGAGTGATAAAGCAGGGCACAATCAATAATGTAACACTCAATAATCAAAATAATTAATAAACTACTAGATATAAGGGAAAAACCTCATAGCGCTAAGCAAAGCATTGCTTCATTGTTATCAATGCCCCAAATATCTACAAGATGTTAACGTAAAAATATGCATTCCCTAAACATGATTTCTAATGTAATTCTAACTTTTCTTTTTCTCTTGTTATGAAAACTAAACTATATGCAATTTACATCTAAGTTTAACATGCAATGTAATTCTAGGTTATGTCTACGTGATGCTAATTTAACTAATGATAAGTGACATGCAATCTAACTTTAATGACGCGCAATCACAAAATGGCATGTAAATATTGGTGACATGGAAAACAATGACAGGGCAACATGATGACGTGGCAGTGACGCATGGCATACGATAAAGTGGCATTGTGATGACGTGGAATTGATGCAACCGATTCTATATGATATGTATATTATTTTTTTAAGTTAGCTAAATATGTAATTACCTAATTCAAACTTGAAAATAATTTTAATTAAATCTTATAAAAAAATTAGGAAATTTCCTAAATTACTATATTGCTCCTAAACATGAAATTCTAAACTAGAAAAATAATCTTGTAGTAACATGCGATGCTTTTTTTTTTTTTGGTAATTTTCAAATAGGAGAGCTCACTAAATTAACCACATGCACTATAATAAACCCTATAATCAATATATTAACCCTGACACAAAATAAAAAGTTAAAATAGTAAAAAAGTTCGATCTAACATCTCACACTCGAATTCTTGATTATTAAGTTTTTCAATAAGGGAATTTATTTAAGAGTTAATATTACAAAAAATCCCAAACTAGTAAACCTATGACAAGTTTACCCAAACTATTTGCTTTTTGGTCACTAATAGCTCTAACTTTCAGCAACCGCTTATGGTCGAATTGGCTAGATTTACTTTTCTCCTTGTTCTTTTCCTCAGGCGTTGATCTCTTCTCTCTATTATGTGTATTCCTCAGGTGCAAGCGCTCGAAATTCGTGGAGAATAACTTGAGAGATAACTTCTCGTTTTTCTTTTTTCTTTTTCTTGAGCGTGTGGCCGTCTCTTTTTTCTTTAAATTAGGAACCCACCCTGAATGTGCCGTAATCCTCCTGTATTTATGATCACCAATTTAGGGTTGTCTTGCAAGAGCCCAATTTTTTTTTATTTCCTATCTTGACACAAGAAGATATGCCTCATGAGGAAAAAATTCTAATGTCTCTTATAATTTAAATTGTGATAACATCAAGTTTAATTATTCTCTAAGTTTATCTTTAATTAATCATTGCTTACGAACTCGGCAACTCTCTTCATTAATTTTCGGCTATTGTAGGGACTAACGGGCGGCCAAATGTGCATCGACAAAGGCTTGAACTAGCTGATTTAAATTAAGCTCATAACTTTCTTGCCTTAATTCCTTCTGCTATCGGTTCAATGCAAATTATATGAGCTTCACTAAATTTTTTTGTCTAAAGGCTTGAGTCGATCTCTAATTTTCTATGCAATGAACAACTAAATGGGTTGTTAAAATTTACGCGTTGACAATCCTTTTAATTTTATTATTAGAACTAATTTTTCATCATGATTTTGAGAGTGTCCGGTGCACTATGTCGATTAGAATTTAGTAACTTACAAACAGAAGAGATGATAAAAAAGAAAACGAGGGATCAGAGATCTCACGAAATGAATGATTCAGCTGTTACTTTTATGTAACTTAGGCTCCGTTCGTTTCGCGGAAAATAACTTCCAGGAAAATATTTTCCGGATTTTCCGGTGTTCGGGTGAGCGGAAAATCATGGTCAACGGAAAACATTTTCCGTTGACCGGAAAATTCCTTCTTTGCAGCTTGGAAAATGTTTTCCTCTTTTGAAAAAGAGGAAAACATTTTCCAAGCCTCTCGCCTCTCGCACGAGCTCTCTTCCTCCGGTTCTCGGTCTCTCTCTCTCTCTTGCTCTCCCTGCTACGAAGCCGGCTTCGACGACGTCCTTCTCCGGGTTCAGCCTCCGCCCTCCCCTGCCGCTCCTGCCCGCCTGCTCCGGCCGGGGCGCTGCCGCCGCCGCCGCCGCGCTCCGCTTCCCCGGCGGCTCGAAGCCGCTCAGGAGGATCCGGCTCAAGAGGGAGCACCGCGGCGGCGCCGGGAGGCTCGCGGGGAGCCCGCCGTCCAGGCCGCTCGTCGTGCGGTGCGAGGCTTCCGGTGGACGAGTAAGCCTCGCCAGATCGGGCGAGGCAGAGCCTCGCCGGCTTGGGGCGGAGCTCTGGCCTCGCCGGATCTGGCGACCGGATCTTGGTCGGCCGGATCTGGCGACCGGATCTTGGTCGGCTCGCCATCGTCAGGCGTGCGGCGGCGGAGGAAGGAGGAAGGAGGAGGAAGAAGGAGGAGGAAGGGGAAGGAAAAGAAAAGGAAAAAATAAAAAGAAAACGAAATAAATTAGTTAACGAACGGTGGAAAATGTTTTCCACTCAAAATTTAAGTTTCAGCCGAACACCGGAAAATATAACCATTTTCCTGGAAAATGACTTCCGGAAAAATATTTTCCGGAGATGGCTCATTTTCCGTGAAACGAACGCAGCCTTAGTATTAGTTTAAAATCTTTTGAATCGGCCTAGGCGAGTCCTTCTACACATGACGGTCAATAAATTATGAAGGATTGGATTGCACAAATCAGATAAACTAGGAAATTTGATTGTCCACGTTCTCCTTGATAATTTAGGAAGGCTCTGATACGCGTAATTAGATGAAGTAGGAGATTTGATTATGTAAATTGAGTAAGTTGGAGGACTTAGATCATGTCAAAACATTTTGCGAAAAGGAAAAGGAAAATAAATTGTTTAGGCATTCTAATTGATAAATTAGGAAAGAAAAGATTGCACAAATCCAGTAAATTAGGAAATTTGGTTATCATATTTGGATTATTAAGAGATTTATTCATAAACATCCTAATCACGACACCATCTATCTCATCTAGTTGATATATTATTCCTTATGAGTCCCATTCTCGATTTAAAATTATATCTTTCCAACTTTTACGGGTCCACTTTTGTCCCTTCCTTCCATATCATTATAATCAGCCACTCTCCCTATAAATACATTCGAATCCGCTCTCTTCTTTCTCCTTGTCTTGTCTTGCGTTTTCGAAGAAACCTCGACACCCTAAGAAGAGAGAGAGAAGATGTCTCCGAGAGTCAAATGTCTCGCCCTCTTGGCCCTCCTCGCCGTCTCCTTCGTTGCCGTCTGTTCGGCCGCACGTCCCGACCCGGCATCTCACGGCGCCGCTTCGACGACACAGTCTCGGCCTCAGGTACGCCGCGCTTCTTGTTCTTCGACTTTTGTTGCTTTCTTGGAATCAGTCGATCCATCGCTCAATGTTCGTTCGTTCGTTCGTTTCTGATCTTTACCTTTTGTCGTCGTCGTCGTCTTTGCGTGTTAGGGATCGAAGGTCGGTGAAGGTTGCAGCGGCGTGGGAGAAGAGGAGTGCCTGACGCGAAAAACCTTAGATGCCAACATCGATTACATCTATAGCCTGAATCCAAAGCCTTGAGTTTTCATTTTTCATTTTTAACGCTAATAAATGAATTTTCATATCAAATCAATAAGATGACATGCTGTTACTGTTGTAAAAATACTGCTTCGAATTGGGTAGAACAATGAAGATGGATCTTTTGAGTACTCGAGTTGGACTTTGAGGCGTGATATCACTTTCTTTAAGGATTTATTTGCCCCACAAAGTTGCTAATGGTCACCGGCAAAATATCCTCCAGGATACAACAAAGTCTCAATTTGAGAATACTAGATAGCAATTCTAGTATTTCTCCAGGATCTCTCTAGGAAACAATTGAAAGAATGGCTGTCGTATTTTCAGAAAGAAAAACTCGAAAAGAAGAAAAGATCACCAGACTTTTTTCTCAATCTGACAAGTATATATATAAACTAGTCTTAAAAAACGAAGACAACTCTTCGTGAAAAGTTGCGAAATGAAAAAACACATCCTTTCGAAATTTGTTCAAATGAACAAAGGTGTCTATTCGTAAGAAATTAAAACCGAACCAATGCAACCCTTCGTGAAAGGTTGCAAACCGAACGGGTATCATATGCAAATGAAAAGACACGAATAAATTCGGAATAATAATTAATAATTATTTATTTATTTATTTAATAAATAAAATTTCGAATTAATAGAGGGATTAGTGCTAATTAAACCGCGGACGCGCTAAGCGCTAAGCGCGCGCCAAAATCGCGCACCCGCACGTGGGTATGGTGGGGTCTAGCCCCACCCAATCATTATTTTAAATGTATAAAGTAAATTCCACACTTTTAAACTGGTTTACTTTTTCCCACATTTCCCATGTGGAACAAGGTAAATGACACTCATTTTTGTTTTAACAAACAAAACTCCAACAGTTACTGGTGATTTCATTTTCTTTTCATTTTATTTGGGATTATATTGCTTATTCATGTACATGAATTAATTTTTGGGTATGGGAAAAATAAAGTAATTATAAAGAAGATAGGTAGAAAAGGATTTTATTGATTTATTGTTTTTCTTTTGTTGCCAACCGTAAAAGAAGGCTATTTATGAAGAACGCTTGCAAAGTTACAAAAGGCAAAAAGTCCACAATTTCACCCGGTAAACTCTTGAAAAGATGAAATTAGAAGCTTTAACAATACAAAAGTGGAATCTTTGCTTTTACTTAAAAGATTGGAAAGTTAAACAAGAAGAGCAAAGTTGAAAACTTGAAATATTTAGGTATAGAATTACATGACCAAGGGAATGTATTTAAAAGGCTACTCAAGAGTTACCAAGAGATAAGATCAAATAACCAAGGTTAAAGTAATGATGACCTTGGGTTAAAAACAATAGGTGCAAAAGAGAGATAAGCATTCCAATCCAAAAGTTACAAGTGGCTTAACATGAGAAGCTAAAAGGAAATATTTGAATGGAAAAAGGGAGAGTATCATTGGCCAAGTAAAAATACATGAACGAGGACTCAAGCGTATCAAGAGCATTGGTGGGTTAATGTTAAAAGAGGTGATACGATGCACGATATCATTTGTTAGGCTAAGTTCGACGTCACAAACTTAAGAGCATGCAAGTCAAAATACTTGGTGGAGAATGAAGAGAGGTGTGCACAAATTGAAGAGTGACAAATGGTTCAACTATATAATTTCAAAGTAGATATTTTGATAAGCTATCAAGATATTTCATCTATCAGTACATAAACTAGTAAATCCGTGTCCATTTTAAATACTGAAAAATCTATAATTTTTTTTATTCCACTAAAATTATTAATAAAAGATAATGGATGCTAGGAAAATCTCAACTTTAGTAAACTTTAAAATTTGAAAACCATCCAATATGTATTTCAGAGTGTATCGATCCCCATCAATAGATACTAAAGTGGTAAGATAATCACCGCCGTTCTATACAATTAACCTATTTTTTCAACATTTATCAATTTAATTCTAAAGCATCATACTTTGGCGATTACGGTCATGGAAAATCATCCTTTGCACCTTCTGTACCTTGCAAAATTAATGACCTACCTGAGATTTCATATGTGTCGTCCAAAATTCCTAATTTATTAATACTTAATTTTACATCTTAAATATTATTATCTAATATAAAAAATTCTGGATGTCACACTTACCTTGGACTAAGTTAGCGTCTCTCTAAGTTGACTTCCATCCTCCTCTACTTCTAACTTCTATATTTACTCGACATGAGAAAAACAGAATTTTTCGCTCAAATTTAGCATTGAACCCCCTTGCCATTTATCAAATGATAATTGTAGTTTTGTTTTTAACATAAATAGGAGGGTAATTGAGGCCAAGAAATACCGACTATAGTCCGTCGAGCGACCAACCACATTGTAATCAAGGTTTATTTATTTTTATCATAACTTCCACGTAAAATTTCGTAACGCACAAACACTTTCAAACCAATAGTCATGGGTTTGTTGTTACGACATTCTACATGGAAGCTTTTGATTATGACGAGAGATCATAAAAACCCCAGCCAATAAATTATTAAGTTCTTTTTAGGAATGAGAGATAAGAATATGAAATCTTTATTTTTGTAATCATGGATAAATTTATAAATATGACAAAAAAATAAATAAATAATTCTTGTAGACTTTATTGTTTAATCCATTCATCGAATTTCCATTAATTTGGAAGCTAAATTATGCATGACTTTTGTTTTTGTTGGCATAATATAATGCAAGGCAGCTCATTGGACTAATTTTTGGGAGGGAGATATTGAGATTTACATGCATGAGAAAGAAGACATAAGATATGGGATTGGATATGCCATGACAAGTTCGTTTGATTATTGAAATTTTGTTCGAACAGAAAATCTAGATATCCGAACTCGACTCAATTGCAATCCAAGGGTACAAAAGAATATAAGAAGTGAGAACACAAACTATTCAAAAACGATTCGACTAATTTTTAAGACACGTTTAAATTATTAGGTCGGCATGATTTTGCAAATCAAAGTATCTTGTCAATATATTTGTATATCTTATTTTTGTATTGTTGATGAGGGAATATGATTTTACGTCTGTCAATTTTATATTCACCAAATGCCCCTATGGCAAAAGTATTTTCCTACCATATCCTTAGATAAAAAAAATAAATTCGAAGAAATGATTCTCTTCAAGTAGTCTTATATATCGAATAGAGAAAAAGCAAATGAAAGGTACCCGATTACTTTGATCATGATTAATCTCAAAGTCAAATAATTTTTTAGTGCATTTGTTTGGGGAAAATTTAACAAAAAAGGAAAACACCTTTCAGAAAATTATCTTTCAGGAAAATGATTAATTTTTATTTATTTGGTGGTATGTGACCAAAATGTATTTAGTGTTTGGATCTTGTTTGGATAATGATTTTAATCTCATTTTAATCTCATCCAATAAGAAGAACATTTTTTAAATTTTTTTCTTTTTTATCTTTTCTTTCTCTTTCCTTCTTCCTCCTCCGCCAATCACTAAGCCTTGGTGACAGCCGCAATAGGCCATTGGTGCCATCGCCGAGGTCCGGCAAGGTCGAGCTCACTCGAGGCCAACCCACACCTATAGTTGGTCGCCGAGGTCCATTGACAAAGGAGGAAGAATGAAAAAAGAAAAAAGAAAAATAGAAAATAGAAAAGAAAAAATAAAAAAAAAATAAGAAATCAATTTTTGAAATAAAAGAAAAAAATAAAATATTAAAAAATTCAAAACGAGCAACTCTGGAAAGTATTTTCACCTTTTTGGATTTAGGATTTTTTTTTTGGTCGAATATATTTAAGAATTTACTTTTCTAATTTCATGCATGAATATTTTCCTTAATTGAAAAGTGTTTTCAATTGATAATCATTTTAGACAAATCAAACAGGTAAAAATTCGGAAAACTAATTCAAGGAAAACACTCTCTCAAACAAATGCATTCATACTCTCATTAGTTTTCCTTTTCCTTTTCCTTTTTATCCGGGAAAAACCACTAAAGATACTTTCGAGGGCCAATCATGCCCACGTCCACTCAGCAATACCGAATAATCGAATATGTTTGACCTCGACATTCAATATCATTCCCGATATGCATGATAATGTTGACCAAATTCATTATGCTTCTGTCCATTACTCATGAGTTTGAATACGTACCGATTAGACATGATTAATAGGCGGGTCCAGCTTAAATTGGGTTGGGTGTTTCGGGATTGAGCGTGTCAAGTACAATGTTAGACTTTTTCTAGCCCAAAAAAAAAAAAAAAAAGGTACAATGTTGGACTTGTCCATAATGAGGAAATAATAATTTCATAGGCCCTATCTCGCCCTATAGACCTAAGACAGTGTTTAATTGTCTGAATTTCGATTAGGATTGGGTAAAAAGGAATATATTAAAATCTTCCAAACGTTCTTTGGATTGTGAAATATTCTTATCACATGCTTTATTCAATCCAAGATGGAATACAAATATTTAAAAATCCCACCTTCTAAATATAATCTCCCATGATATCTATATTTTACAGCTTGAGCACCTCAGCAGCGTCTCAAACCCGCTCTCTCAAGCTACCTTCGGTTTGTCTACTTCACCGCCGGTTTCGCTAGTTCCACCGCCATCTCCACCACTAGATCATAATCCTCGCTCAGCTTCACCACGTATTAGAGGCGATTCGGACACTGGCGAAGACGAGCCTTGGGTCACTGAAGGCATCGTGAAGTGACTGGGGAGGTAGCGTCGTGGCAATTTGGATGTAGATGTGAAGGATGGCGACGAGGTGGTGGATGTCGTGTGCGAAGCTTAGGTGCCAATTGACGTCAAAGCCGACGAACTAGGGTATTGAGGGGCGGATATGAGATGGACAGAGTCCACTGGTGGAAGACAGATCCTTCGAGAGCATTCGAGAAAGGATTTGAGTTCTTTAATAATGATAGTTATGTGACATATAACTTTTTCTTTTCATCGTAAGTCATCAGAGCACGATTGACTGGACAACAATTGGTCGAAGGAAAGAACGATTGCGCGGTAGTTGGAAGCTATGATGATCAGCTCCATCACTCTATTATTGGAAAAAAAAAATTTGTATTACTATTTTTTAAAAATTACTAATTTAAGTTTATGTCCGAGTAAATTTCTGTTCTAAACATATTCTTAAATAAGATAAACTGAAAAACAGATTGATTATCACGGCCGGCAACTTTTGCCGTTCCCTCTTACAAAATGATTTTCGTCAGCCACGGCCGCCCGCTATAAATACCTTGGAACTCGCTCTCCTTCTTCTCCGTGTCCTTGTCCTGCGGCGTTTGACCCATTCGAAGAAAAGCTCGAAACCCGAAGAGGAGAGAGAGAGAGAGAGAGAGAGAGAGAGAGAGAAAGATGTCTCCGAGAGTCGGATGTCTCGCCCTCTTGGCCCTCCTCGCCGTCTCCTCCTCCTTCGCCGCCGTCTCCTCCGCCGCACGCCCCGAGCCAGCATCACGCGGCGCCGCTTCGGCTTCGACGACGCAGCCTCGGCCTCAGGTACTGCCTTCCTGTTTTTGAAGTTCTTGTTTTCTCGAAACCATGTCGATCCATCGCGAGATGTCGGTTTCTGATCTTTACCCTGTCTCGTCGTCCCTGCTCGTGTTCGTGACCGAAGGTCGGTGAAGACTGCGGCGGCGGCGGCGGCGGCGGAGGAGAGGCGGAGGAGTGCTTGATGCGACGAACCCTAGAGGCTCACCTCGATTACATCTACACCCAGAATCGCCAGCCTTGAGAAGCCTTTTTTTCATTTTTTTTTTTTGTGTACTTCTTTTTATTTTAGTTTTCATTTCTCAATTTTTTTTGTCATTTTGTGATATTATTATTATTTTTTTCCAAATTTATGTTTTGCTTTGTGAGTATGAACGGAATCAAATCAATGGGAGGATTGCGTCAAGTTGTTACTGGTATTGTCATTTTCTTTTCATTTTATTTTGGGATTATATTGCTTATTTATAGACATCAACTAACCTAAGGGCAAGAGGAAAATAAAGCAATTATTAAAAAATGTATAAATAAAAAAGAATTTCACTATTTTCTTTTATTTTCTTTTGCTGATAACCGTAAAAGAAGACTATTTATGAACAAAGCTTGACGTTGCAAAAGGAAAAATGCCAAGACTCCTTCAATTCTATTTAACTTAACACGCTTTTAATGCTTAAACTTTGTTATTCGAATGCAGCGTTGAATCTCAACGGCATATAATTATTTTTTTTTGGTTGGTCAACGGCATATAATTCGATTAGTAGTAATTCCTTATCAGGGTTTTATTGAATTTTTTCGACCAGCTTCGTGAAATTAATGAAATTAATGAAATTAAGCATTGGGCGACAGCTGCGTCAAAACCCATCTTGATGACCTAAAATCAATCCTTCTATGCTTGCCAAAACACACAAAGAAAACGAAAAGCTCGATAAATTGTTTTCGTCTTTGATGGTGTATATATGCTCAGAGAGGAATTTGATGCAACCACCCGTGCTGGCGGAGTAGTGGTTTGAGCGCAAATTCCTTTCACAAGAGGTCCTGAGTTCAAATCCTTGCATCATCTGCCTTGTTGGAAAGAAACCCACGATTTGCCCGGGGCAGAAAGGATGGTGGTGACTCTCTTGCTCTCCAGAGTTTACCTCACTAGGCTGCCGGCTTACGGGAGTTCCTTGAGTTACCAAAAAAAAAAAGAGGAGGAATTTGACGCATTGCTTTGCATTTAATCAATTTCCATATTAGGCTAAAATACCAGCTCATGAAATGGCAAAATCATGGAGTGTTGTTGGGTGAATTTTTGGGAGACTCGTTATTGACGTACGGTTTTGCATGAGTTCCCATGTGGGTTTGCACATGGGAGTCGGGGACAATTGCACCTACTCACTGCACAAGCATCTCGATCCCCAATCATAATTTATATGCTTGGAACTCTGCCTACCTTGTACTAGTCAAAGCCACTCTACGTTGACCTTCATCCTCCTCTACTCCTAATTTTTAAGTATAGTCGCCACGAGAAAAGCGGAATTTGTCCCCCAATTTGAGCATTGAGCCCCCTCCTGCCGTTTATAAAATCATAATTGTACTTCGTTTTTAGCATAATTGGGAGAGTAATTGGGAGGGTGATGAGGCCAAGAAGGCCCGACTATAGTCCCTCAAACAATCGACGGTCCGTCGTACGTAATTGTGATGCAGGTTTTTTTTTTTTAATTGTAATTCCCATAAAAAGTGTCATGATATGTAGGGTTAAGGAAAAGAAATCATCTCGATTGGCCGGTTCTCAATGGTTCCCAAAGACACCAATCTAGTCTTCAGCTAAGTAGCACGGATATGCGACACAACACGACACGATACGTTGACACGTCATTTCTAAAAAATTGAGAATTTCGACACGTTGGGACACGTTGTATATTAAATGAATATTTTTAATTAATTTGATTCAAATTCATGAATAATTAAAGAGCATACAATGAATTTACACTAATAATATTAATAAGTCAATTCATTGAGAATTCGAAAAACATATTCATAGTTAATGTGTATCCATGTTTGGAAACGTGTTTTTAATTTTAACAAAAATTATTAATGAAATTAATTATTAATATGAAATTAGAATCAATTTATTTAAATAAATCCATGGTCTTCTACAAATGACCAAAATTTATCATTATTTAAAATTTAGTACTTTTATATTTCAAAAATATTTTTTAATGTCATTTATTTATTTTTTTGTTAAAAAAAATCCCCACACCCCCACTCTCTACTTTCCCTCGTCCACCCCCAAATTTATTAAATTTTTATTTCCCTCCCCGTCACCTGATAGTGACAAATAACCTATCACTTCACTTCCCCTCCCCCCAAAATTAAAGCTCTCATGCCATCAGATTTTTTTTTTTTTTAGTTTTTTTTATCAAAAACCCTAGCCGCACGACTCCCTTCCCTCTTCTCTTCCCCTCAATCCTTCTCCTCCTCCTCCTCGCCGCACGACCGCCTTCCTCTCCTCTTTCGTCTCTCGCCGTTGCTCGCAGCTCATCTCTGCTCCCTCGCTCTCGCCTCTCACCATCGCTCGCAGCCTCATCGCGGGCTCACCGTCGCTTGCAGCTCGTCTCTACTCCCTTGCCCTCGCCTCCACCCTCCATTTTCCGGACATGCGTGTCAAAACGTGTTTGACTTTCCGACACGCGTTGACCGCGTGTCCGTGCTTCATAGGTTTTCAGTTTCATGTAATTGGAATTAGTGAATTTCGGTATAATTCCCAATTTCATACATGGAATCACTCACCCAGACTGATCCGATTAATTTTTTTTTTTAATTGTCAAAAATCCCTAATAATTGAGGTTGATGTTGCTCCACGCTTCTCACCGAAGGAGGGATTGGGGCGAGGGCCTTGGTCTAGGGGATATCCGAAACGCCCTTTTCAACTATGCTTCCAATGAGCATCGAAGCGTTGTCCTTGTTGATTTGGAGCTTGCTGGTCCCAATTATTGTGTGGCGAGGTGGGATTTTTCGGCTTCCTAAGTTTAACTTTGACAAGAAATATAAATGAGCTATAGTGACATCAACGGTATACATCAGCTAGTAATGCTGAAGCTAGCGAGAGAAAGAAAATATAATCACTCTTTCTCGCGATTTTGAAAAATATAGTGTTCAGACTCTCTCATCGTTTTTACAAAAAAAAAAAATAATAATTAATGAGTTATGAAGAAGAAAAACTCCTCTTCTTCCATAGCTCCTCACTTTCGAGAATTAGGAAAATGTTTTTCAACTTGAATTTGATGCACTTTTACGCAGGCTTGGTGCCACGAGATGTCGGATTGTTTAACTTCATTTTTATTTACTTATTTTTTTTTTTATATTAGTTTTCCGTCTCTTCTTTTTATTCCTTTATTATTCCCTTTAGTAATTCCTTAATAAAAAAATTTATTAAATAATAAACTATACTAGTATAAGTAAAATATGTAATAAATATAAATCTTAATATATGTATAAATTACCATAGAATAGAAAGAAATTCAAATATATAATTAAAAATAGAAATAAAAAAGAAAAAGAAAATTGCTGTTATTTTTGTTTTTTTTTTTACAATTTTCTCTTTTATATTAATTATATTAATTTAATTAGTTTGTTATTAATACAATTAGCTTTTATATCATACACAAAAAAATCCTATCCACATTTATTCCACCCTTCACATAAAATATTTTTATCATGGTTATATCTCTCTCATATCTAGTCTTCTCCTAATTTGCATAGAAACCAAAATGATACAATGAATTTTAATTCCAGTTACAAAACATAGCCTTAAGGATTTTCATATCTATCATTAGAACCTATTAACTTTTTTCATGAGAAAATTGTAGATGCTCGATTAGGCTTGCAAAGTTGTCGAATGGACTATTAATAAGCATATCGTCGACTCAACAAGATATATAAATAACTTGAGCTCGAACTCGAAATCAGAAAAGTCAATCCCCAACAATTGTCGAGTCGAGCCCATGTTATTTGCAAGTAGGTTGACTTGAATAGTCCCATTTACATTCGTAAGTATCAACACCAAAATTGTAAAAATAAGGAAATAAGCTATTCAAATCTTCGACTTTACTAATTTTTCAACATTTATGTAAACTATCACATTCAAATCTCGATTAGGCTTGCAAAGCCTATTGAATGGAGTATTAATAAGCATATGGTCGACTCAATAAGATATATAAATAACTTGAGCTCGAACTCAAAATCAGAAAAGTCAATTTCCAGCCATTGTCGAGTCGAGCCCGTGCTATTTGCGAGTAGGTTGACTCAAATAGTCCCATTGACATTCGTAAGTATCAACACCGAAATTGTAAAAATAAAGTAAATAAGCTATTCAAAACTTTGACTCTACTAATTTTTCAAAAATTACATAAACTATCGCATTGATGTGAAATTTGTAAATCAACTTATCTTTCAATCTACCTTTTTAATTTTTCAAAAATTACATAAACTATCGCATTGATGTGAAATTTGTAAATCAACTTATCTTTCAATCTACCTTTTTAATTTTTCAAAAATTACATAAACTATTGCATTGATGTGAAATTTGTAAATCAACTTATCTTTCAATCTACCTATTTTTCTTCTATTTGTCCTTCTGATTAGGTCTATCGGTTTTATTTTTCCCCATGGCAACAATATTTCCTATCATATCCTTAGATTAAAGAAAATAAAAGTGATGCAATCTTCCCATTTTTGTTTTTTTTTTTTGGGTGCTTTTTTGTCGGGGCAGAAACCGCTAAGATGCTTTGGAGGGCCAATCATGCTTACTCAAAGTTGTCGGCCCACTTATTATGCGGAATCATTGACTACGTTTGACCTCGACACTCAAATATTCTATCTGATGTCAATGATGATGTTGACCAAATTCGTCACGCGACGGTCCTCACGACTCATGAGTTTGGGCATGTAGCACATAGACATGATTACCGCATTACTACGTGTAGCGCATGATTGAGACCCGGTGCGCTCCGATTGCATACTCTATGCAAAATGCTCGACCTCATCATTAAGAGTAATATCGGGAATACTGAGATCTAGATCCCAGCAAAGTGTTAAACCATGACGTGAAAATGTAGCTCAGTGATTGGTTGAGCTAGGCTTATCGAAGCATCCAACAACAGAGTCTGTCGTGGTTCAGAAATGGGTTCAATGGACCGACCTTAGTCCCTTGACTACGAGAAAATATTGGGTGGTCCTTACCCTCCACGTAGGCGTAGGGTAAGACCATTCAGCGATCGACACGTGGCTCCACGTAGGCGACGGCGTCAGAGGTTTAAAATTTGCGCGCGCCGCTCCTGGGGCCCACCACTCTGACGCTCTCTCTCCTCTGCTCTCCTCTGCGACCTGTCGACTCGTCCTCTCTCTCCTCTCTCTCTCTCTTTCCCCGTTCTCCCCGTTCTCCGTTCCGTTTTGCGGGAGAACAAAAGTCGCAGGTGCTTCTCTCCGAATGCTCTTCCCCCTCCTCTGCTCTCTCTCCTCCGCTGGTTGCCTGCGACGCCGACGCCGACGCCCTTTCCACCTCCGCCGACGCCTCTGCTCTCTCTCCTCCGCCGGTTGCCCGCGACGCCGACGCACACGCCCTTTCCACCTCCGCCGACGCCTCTGCTCTCTCTCCTCTGCTGGTTGCCCGCGACGCCGACGCCAACGCCAACGCTCTCTCTCCTCCGCTGGTTGCCCGCGACGCCGACGCCGACGCCCCTCCGCCTCCGCATTCGCCCCCGACTCTTCTGCCTCCGCCGTCGCCGATGCCCCTTCGCCTCCCTCTCGCGACCTCTGCTCTGCTCTCTCCCTCTTTCCTCTGCGGAGCGCCCTTGCTGGCAACCCCGACGCCGACGAACCCCTGCTCGCGTTTTGGCCTCCCTCTCCGTGAACGAAGGTCGCTCTGCTCGCTCTCTCCCTCTCTCTTTCCTCCGCGAAGCGCCCCCGCTCCTAAACCCGGACGCCGCCGACGCCGTCGCCTCTCGCCGTCGCCTTCCCAAGCCCCACCGATAGGCACCCCATTGATGACTCCCGTACGTCCCAAGGTTCCCTGTTTTTTTTTTTTTTTGGATTCCACTTAGTAGAATTCATGTTAAGGTTTATAGTTGGATAAGGATGGAGCACATTTGCATTAGGATTTTCTACACCTCCATGCGAGTGCTTTCTATTATTGGTATTGAGCAAGTGGTAGCAAAATCTTTAAAACCCTCTGGCAATAGTGTGCGGCCTGGTGAAACTATAGCAGGAGCCCCTAGTCTTGCTGGTCTTGCGCGGTCCTCCTCATGGTTCGACATGCACACGACAGGTTATTTATACTTAGCTCCAAGTCTCAAAAGAGAAATGAAGTGCTCCTGTTCTTTTTTGATTACTTGTAATGGACCCCGCTTTTTGTTGTGTGGCTGCATTTATTTTCTATAGTTGCAAATTTGATAGTTTATCTTCCTTTCTTTAAATCTGCTATACCTTCCTTGATATTAAGCTATCATCTGCAGGTCAGTTGCCATTAACATTCAGAACTCCTCCTGTTAGTCCTCCTCGGCCAAGTTATTTAGCAGGAATGCGAAGAGTTTACTCTTTGGAATTCAGGCCATATTTGATGAGTTCTCCGGAATCTGGCTTAGCTGATGCTGTTTTAGCTTCTGGAGGAACTACTGGGGCTCCAGAACGCAGTTTCCTTCTGCAATCAACTATCTATAATTGGAGTTGTGGCCACTTCTCCAAGCCAATTCTTACTGCAGCTGATGATTGTGAAGAAATATCAGCTAGAAGGGAGGAGAGGGAGAAATTGGCACTTGAGCACATCACTAAATGCCAACACTCTTGTGAGTCTTCAACATTTTTCTTATATTCTTCTGTGTCATAAAATTTGAGTCCCTTGCCTTTTTTTAGTGTCTTCTCATTTGCTCTCGACTTTCAGCTGTCTGTAAGCTCAATAACCAAATTGCCAGCTGGGACACCAGATTTGAGACGGGGACGAAAGCAGCCTTGTTGCAACCATTTTCTCCTGTTGTGATTGCTGCAGATGAGAATGAACGCATTAGGTATACCATGTTCTGTATAATGATTTCACTCATCAGGGTTTGCAGTAGCTATACCATTTCCAAAGTATTTTTTGAGCTCAGCAAGCCAGTTTGAAGATTCTGTCAGATGTGGAATTTCTATGCAGATTCTCTAAGAGCTCTTCAAATGCAATTCTAGGCATCATATATTTTTAATTTTTTAATATTCTATCTGAAAATGATCATTAAAGTCAGCCAACTCTGCTTCATGTGGACAGTTTAGGTATTTATGCCTAAAGAATGCGTTTTCCTGATAATTTATTTTCCAGGATATGGAATTATGAGGATGCTGCGCTTCTAAACAGCTTTGATAATCACGACTTCCCGGATAAGGGCATATCTAAGCTTGTGCCTTCTGAATGAGCTCGATGACAGTTTGCTCCTTGTCGCTTCATGTAATTATTCTTTTTTAGTTGGTCATGATGGCTGGAAAGAGTTTACATTTTACATTGTAATCGAGAGGAAAATTTCATCTTGTGTAGGTGATGGAAATATTCGAATATGGAGAGATTATGCTTTGAAAGGCAAGCAAAGGCTTGTCACAGCATTCTCTTCTATTCAAGGACATAAACCAGGTGTTCGGAGTTTGAATGCAGTGGTGGACTGGCAACAGCAGTCTGGATATCTGGTACTTGCTTAGGATGTCCATAGTAGTATTTTCTTGGTGGATTTTCTGATTTTATGTTACCCAATGCTAGACATTATTTGTAACAATTTTTTGTCTGTATGACCAGTATGCTTCAGGTGAGATATCCTCCATCATGGTCTGGGATCTTGATAAGGAGCAGCTTGTCAATTCTATTGCAACTGCTTCAGAATGTAGTGTCTCGGCACTGGTGAGTTGTCCCTTGTCCAAAATCTGTCTAAATTGTTGAAGTAAAAGATGTTTGGATCTATGTACTTGCCAGATTTGCTGTTCTCTTCAACTTTCAGAAACTGTACTCTTCAGTTTTGGTAGTAATGTGACTAAACATTCACCATTGAGACTCATCAATAGAGTGGAAATGGTTAAATTCGAACATGTTACTTATGGTGCTTTTAATTTATTGCCTCACTTTTTATTTTCTTCTCAATTGATTGAGCATGCTATCTGAAGTTCCTGCATACTTTAGTCTCTCCTGAAAAACCGTTTGTGCTGGTAATCTCTATGTTTGTCTCTTGAAACTTGTGGCTATGTATGGATATGTCACTGTAGGTTTCTCAATGGATACTAAGACTGATAGTGGACTGCTTTTCTGTCCTTGCGTTGTAGTCTGTGTTCTTCAATGCATTGGAAACATTCTGCTATTGAGAGAGGAAAGATTTGAGGTGGATAGATGTAATATGGTCTTGTCTGCAGTCTCTCATTGTTGACATTCCTATTCATTGGGGCATGTTGTCTGTGATGCCATCTTTGCATCGAGTTCTTTACACTTAGCTACTAATCCTTGAAAATTTGTTTTGCTGATGTTGTTACTTAGTATGGTTGTGTTTTACATAAGAATCTGCCTGTCTTACCCTCCTTTTGTGCATTGTTTCGCTTGCATGGTCTCTTCTTATTTATTTTCTCTGACTTGATATATGTATACTCTGTTACAAATATAGTCTGCCTCCCAAGTGCGTGGGGATCTTCATGCTGCAGGATTTGTGGACGGATCAGTCAGACTTTATGATGTATGGGCACCTGAAATGTATGTATGATTGTTGTAGCATAATGCAAACATTTATCTCAATTTTGCCATACTGCTTTCTGAGTGTTAATCTTCCTTAAGATGTATGTGTATTGATGTGCTTCACTTGATAAACTCACCTGTCTTTGACTAGTGTGGTCATATTCATTTTAGGGCTGGCAATTCATGTTAGCATGTCATAATCGTGCGTGTAATTCTTGTCAATGCACATTGGTCCAAAATATGTTAAATTAGATTCTACATGCTAAATTTTAATTTGTGTCAATTTGTGTCAACTTATACAGCTAGCATGTCAAGCAGGTCTTATCATATTTGTGTTTTCTCTCTGGAATTCGTTTTTTCCCTCATTTCATAACTGGTTGTGTCCAGCATTACCATCTTCTTACTACCTCTTTCTTTAGATGTTGAGTATCATGCATTTTTAGGGGCTTTTGATTACCCGGCATAATCTGCTTGGTTTTTAGGCTCGTTTCTGCTATGCGACCGCACACTAAGGAAGTAGAAAGGGTTGTGGGAGTTGGCTTTCAACCGGGACTTGACTCAACGAAGGTAACTGGATTATCCATCAATATCTTTCTGCCAGCCTTATGTATGTGTTTTTTTCTTTTTTCCCCTTCTCTTAACCCTTTTCCTTTCTTGAAGCATAAGTTGTTGCTATTTGGAATGTGAGGAGTTATTTAAATATTAGAATAAAGGCGATTCAAGACCCTTAGGTTATTTTTGGTCTTTCTGCAGCAATGGAAGGATAGCCATACTGTGATTGCACGGATAAGAAAAAGACTCGTGCTCGCATGAATTCGGATGTTTTGCTCTCTTAATGCTCTTCTCCCTTCTCTTTTGTCCATTGGTGATTGGATGGATGGTGGTGTGTCATGTGATTGTGGCTATATTTAAAAGAAGCATTGCTATATGAATGGTCTAATTTAATTTTTTTTTCAGATTGTCAGTGCCTCACAGGCTGGAGAGATTCAGTTCCTTGATGTCAGATACAATGTGGAACCCTACCTAACTATAAATGCTCACAGAGGATTTCTTACTGCCTTAGCTGTCCATAGGCATGCTCCAATCATTGCTAGTGGCTCAGCTGAACAGCGCATTAAAGTCTTTAGCCTTGATGGTCAACCCCTTGGCACTATTCGTTACTACCCAACTTTCATGGCCCAGAAAATTGGTTCAGTTAGCTGCCTGACTTTCCATCCCTACCAAGTGCTACTTGCTGCTGGAGCTGCTGATGCTTGCGTATCAATATATGCCGATGAAAATGCACAAGGAAGATAAATGCACATTCTCTCTCTTTTGCGTGGCACTGCAGGTGCTTGAGTTTGGTGGATGCGTCACTGATGCTGCTGCTCTTTCGGTGCGAATTGATGATCAGTCACATCTCTGTACAGAGAGTCTCCCGGAGGTTCACTTGGAAAATCCCGACTTATCTCGGTTCTCACGTAGACTCGTCGGGTGTGGATTCGCATGCTACGTATTCTTTAGCCTCATGGAGTGTCAAAGATGGTCAGCGTCCTGCATATGATGGGGGCTTTGGCAAATAATCTGTTATACCAGTAAATCCCTGTAAATATTCCTCTCTTCTTTTTCATCTTCTCCTCCTTGTGTGTCCATTTTTTCCTCTTATTAATCTTCTTCTCTTTAATCTGTAAAAGCAGTGAAATGTGATGATTCTAATTTAGTTGCTGCAAAATGAAATGGGTGGTTTGCTCCTATCAATTTGGGGCTTTAACTCGCTCATCTTCCTCCTGTTTGTCATTCTCATTGTCTAAGCTCGATATGTGATGACACGGTCTCCGCCTGGTAAAAGATCGAAGAATTTATTCTGTTTGACCTTTTGCTACTCCTGCTTCGGCTTGGATTTCTCTATTAGTATGGGGGTGGTGTACATCTGCTGGTTAGCATCTTGATATAATTCATAAGAGTCCGATTTTTTTTTCTATGAATCAGTATTAATTGCGCTTGTAAGTTAGATGGGCAAGTCATGTTCAACTTATCTGATCGTCCCGGTTCTTTTTTGTGCATGTGTGATGTGTGACTGATGTTTTCAACCACAAATACAAAAATGCGACTGATGTTAGGACGTGATGCTAAAAAATGCTGGCATCCAGGAAAAAAACCATTGCTTCAAATGGTCGGAAGTCTTGTATTTTGAAGTTACTCTGGCAATGGCAACGCTTGTGTAAGTGGGGTAAATAGATGGTTTTAGGCTGTTGCAACTCCATGCTATATTGAGTCTCCTCTTGGCTTAAGGTTCAGCTTCTGCCCCTCGGTCTGTCTTGTTATATCTGCATATCTTATGAACGTCCAGGCATCTAATATCGTTGATGCACCAATACACAGGAGAAAAGCGTTTGACGCGCCACTTGCATGACCGACGCTGTGTTTGGCTTTGCAACATAGCTTCTAAGTGTTTAAAGCTTGTGGAAAGAGTTCTATCATTGAGGAAATGCAAATTGCACCCGGTCGATAAAATGAAGATGGAAAAAGGCTAAGGGCGAGTACAAGAAAAGGAGTGCTTTCCAGCAAACGTGTCTTCATTAATCTCTTCAAGGATCACCACAAGGGCAACAATGAGAGCATAATCTACATTCGGATACACCGTTATGCTGAACATGTCCTTTCCGAGTGCAACGTTTTGCGCCTTGTGATCCTTATGCATCTACGGAAACACAAAAACAGTTAGCAAGCGCCGCGTATTCTTCGGACATCACACGACATTACAAATTTGTTAACTGAAAAAAGAACAGAGGAGAAAGAAAACACCCCCATTCAACTCCAAGCTTACTTGAGCAATGACGGTGGTGCCATTTCCGGCGTACATGGTGCATGATCGTTCCAACCAGTTCCCTTTGACCTTAAAGTCGCAAGCTTCTTCTTTGGTGTTGGCTGCTAGGAACACATCTATCTCCGTCCCATGAATTCGCATTAGCGACGACTTCTTGGCCATGAATATTAGGTCGTCGGAGCACGAGCTATCACCGCTGTATGCTTGCCATCTCCGATGAGCAGTCAAAATCTGATCAACCACACAATTGAAACTGTAACTATTTGGCATTAATAAAAAGAAGGAAAAATCATCGACTATTGCAGAGTCGACGATCATCAAATATTGCTATTGTGTCAAAATATAACGAGATTTTGTAATTCGTATATATTGTGGAGTATAACAATGAGGTAATGCTCAGACAATGCATTTGATAAATTAACGAACATGAGTATGAGCCAAAAACGTTGTTTTCAAAGGAAAAGTCGAACAGGTGCTAAACTTCAATGATAATCGACCTTTTGTTGGAGGGAAACGACGGCATTGCTCGCGGCAGCAATCGCCTTAAGGTGCTTGTTGTGACCAAAAGCAAACCGTCCCACGGCTGTAAAATTAAACAATTCAGATACAGTCCGGTAAAGAAATATAATCCACAGAAATACAGGAAAGTCCCCATTAAAACCAATTTTATCTAAACTGTAGACCTCCCATTTCGGAGCATAGCTAGAAGAGAAAAGGGTGGTTAAAAGGGAAAAGTATGATTTATGGAACATATAAAACACAATATCCTTTGAACTTCCTTAACACGTGTCATTTGTTAGCTACAACCCAGAAAACAATGGAGCACGAGCATGAGTTGGTAGTCCTAGGGTAAAAGCATCATGGCAGATCACTTTGAACAGTTGTCTTCCCATCAACTTCTGTCAGGTTGCCAAATAGAAAGTAATAGCAGATCATGAAGTAACCAAAATGGACATAATTTTAGCTTGATAAACTAGAAGTTGGTAACAGAATAATTCAGATGGATCAGTTAAAGTAAGTGAAGATTTTGAGAAAGCTTATAGATGCTACAGCATACTTGACACATAAGCAAAACACCATAATGCTTCCAAATGCTTTAGTATGCATCTTATTACATGCATTTCAGCATTAACATGAGCAAGATAATGACTAAAAAGTTGCACTCCCAACAGTAACAACATAGCCTGGATACGTATACCCAACTAATGCCCATGACATACAACTTAAAGTTCGACCGATTGAAAGACCAGAAACAAACACTTGTTAAAGCATAGTTTCTCCCAACTGATCAAACAAGATGGTACCAAGCATGCGTGAAGAAACATAACATTTAATATTACCAAAGGCGCAGCCAATGACAACGACTGGTAACTCAAGAAGAACTAGGCTCTATTTATTTCGCAGAAAATGAATAATTTGGAAAACATTTTCCAAAAAACGATGGATTGTATCGTTTACAAAAATAAATAAATAGATAAATAATTTTATCATTCACGAAAATATTCAGACATAAATTATTATCGATATGAAAATATTTTCATTGACTAATTATTTCAAGCAATACAATCCATCAATTTTAAAAAGATGCTCTTCAAATCATTCATTTTCCGTGAAACGAACGGAATCTTAAAGCTAGAGTGCCTTCTAAAGTCATAAGGAGAACGGTGTTGAAAGAGAAAGCAGCAAGAGCAATTCAAGCATGAGGCATAACACTTTTCCCAAATGATAGCATATATGAACAGCTATTAATGACATCCGACTATAATGGAACAATATCTTTTTATATGAGTTTGTTTAATAGAAACTGTATAACAATATGTTTGCACGAGATTGTCAAACTTTATGGCAAAAAATAGAGTTTTGTAAAAATGAAAGTTCTCTGGAGACACATATCTAAAGCTCAGAAGCAGAATATGATCAATCTGATTGTAACATGAATTGATTTAGAAGTTCTATGACCAACTTATCCCAGACTGTACCAAGAGATTGGTTGAATACAGTGTATCATCTTATGCTGTCTTAAATAGAATCTTAGAACACAAAAGAAAGGAACAAACCGCATAAAACATAAAAGGCAGATCACAAACCTACAGCGACCTCTGCCCTCACCAGTGGGCTGCCATCTGAAACAACACTCAAGAGGCTTTTGACAATGCTAATCTCAGTCCTAGTCTTTTCATCATCATCATACTCTTCGTCTCCAATAACACTATCTGTATTTGAGTCAAACCCAACATCAAGCAAGGTGCCCAGTGCAAAAACAGCAGAAGCCCTGACCTGAAGTTTAAAATAGAGAATTGAGAAAGCTAATTTCCTTAACATCATACAACAAGCAGGAATTATTTTGACAAGATTTAAATGATAAAGCTAAATTATAGACCTCAGGTTGGGGCTCAGACAATAGAGGATCAAATATAGCAGGGGCATTTGCCTCCAACCCAATCATTTGGGCCTCGGTAAAATCCTCCCAAACCTTTCCCAGACAAAGAGAGAGCCACTGAAGGAACAACGGATCAGTCTGCGTGTCATTTGGATTTGGACCCTGTAGGTGCTTCAAGCAGACATGGATAAGACCTGCTTCAATACATGCTTCCTGACCCCTTCGATGGCCATCCACAATGACAGCCAAAACAAAGGCAGCCATTGCACGCTGCTCAGGATACGCTTCCATACTGTCAAGAAACCTGATAAAGTATGCGTGCCCTCCATCTTTTACTAAATCCACCTGACATGACTATCATTGCACAAGCAAAAACATAAAGGCCATTCAGAATAACACACCACTAAATCATAGAGGAATTCCTAATGAAAGCAACATACTCTCAAATAGTCATTGAATTAGACCCATATTCTTCTTTTGCTTATACTCAAATAGTCAATGAACTAGAACCAATTTCTTTTTTTTTTCTTTTACTCCATATATGGTCCCTTTCCCCTAAACAAAATCTCTCTCTCCAAAGGACCATATGTCCACATTTTGTACCATCACTATTTAGTGCTTAATGAAACATGGTTCCAAAAGATTTACTTCACGGATCACACTCAACTTCCACTATGGCAATTCAATTGATGTATATAATGAACTAAGATAAAAAGCATCATTATTTCCTCTAGGATGAAAACAGTCTCAATAAATTAAGTTATGCACATCTATGAGAAAAAATACTCTTTTGAATCTGGACAACCAGAGACACAATTGTCAAATTGAGATTCATCTAAAAAATTGGACATTGCTGCGGCCCCAAACACCTTCCCAATACCATCCAATCTCCACAAAAGAATGCGAGGGATCAAGCAGTGCACTCCAACACTTTAAACACGTGCAACAAGATCAATTTATAGCAATGCCAGCCAAACATGTCTAATGTTATGCAGTTCAACAACATATGCTATCATCATTACCTTGTCAAGGGCAAGAATTTTTGTCCAAATAAATACAAGAATCTGCCGCAGTTCTGGAGTTGTGGTCTGCAACAGCTTTAGGACATATGGAAATATTCCAACTGACAAGGCCTATGAGGAAGTTTTATTGAAAAGTACAGTTAAATTAGCAGGATGTATGTCTGCGGTGTACCAAGTATGGCCGTCACTGATCAACTGGCTATGCATAAACAAATGATTCAACTAGATTCAAGAGGGGAAATGGGAGAAAACATGAAATGAGAACTAAGAAGAGGAAGAACTCAGATAGATAGAGAGAGAGAGCGACCTTTGTTCAGGAGCAGGGGCGCTTCGCAGGAGGCGACGGCGTCTGCGGTGTCCGCGTTCAGGAGCAGGGGCGCTTCGCGGAGGAAAGAGAGAGAGCGACCTTCGTTCGCGGAGAGGGAGGCCAAAACGCGAGCAGGGGTTCGTCGGCGTCGGGTTCGCCAGCAAGGGCGCTCCGCAGAGGAAAGAGGGAGAGAGCGGAGCAGAGGTCGCGAGAGGGAGGCGAAAGGGCGTCGGCGACGGCGTCGGGGGCGGAGGCGGAGGGGCGTCGGCGTCAGCGTCTGACTAGGGTTCAGGGGCGGAGGCGGAGGCGGAGGCTGCGTCGACGTCTGACTAGGGTTCAGGGGCGGAGGCTGCGTCGGCGTCGGCGTCGGAGTCGGGGGCGACAGAGGCAACCGGCGGAGGGGCGTCGGCGTCTGACTAGGGTTCAGGGGCGGGGGCGGAGGCGGAGGCGGAGGCGACGTCTGACTAGGGTTCAGGGGCGGAGGCTACGTCGGCGTTGGCGTTGGCGTTGGCGTCGGCGTCGGAGTCGGGGGCGACGGAGACAACCGGCGGAGGGGCGTCGGCGTCGTGCGGAGGAGCGTCGGCGAGAACGAGGAGAGAGAGCGGGGAGAGAGAGAGGAGTCGTGTGTTGGGAGAGAGAGAGCGTGGGCGAGAACGAAGGTTCGTTTTTGTTCTCCCCCGCAACGGAACGGAACGGAGAACGGGGAGAGAGAGAGGAGTCGACAGGTCGCAGGCGTCGCAGAGGAGAGAGAGTGTCAGTGGTGGCCCCGGGAGCGGCGCGCGCAGATTTTAAATCGCTCTGACGCCATTTACACGTGGAGCCACGTGTCGCCTTCTGAATGGTCTTACCCTACGCCTACGTGGAAGGTAAGGACCACCCAATATTTTCTCCCTTGACTACTAATCCGTGTCTAGACCAGGATTAGTAGGGATGGGCTCAAAAGCCTTTGGAAGTGGGGGCCCAACCTGGCCAATCCATTGACTCCACCAGCCTCAAACTTGTGCTTTCGAACCCTTTTTGGTGGGCCAAATGTGTCATTCTACAAGTTGGAATAGCCATTTTTTTTTTTGTCAGTTCTATGCCAATTCTACTCTAACACTCACTCTCAGACTTTTGCCATACCTCCTTGCAGGGCGTGAGAGTCGAAACCCACTCCTGAAATGAAATCGTCCCTACCCCACTCCCCCCTTAGAATATGGGGATTTGAATCCCAACCTCACCATTCCAAGATGAAAGGGTGGCCACTGGGCGAACCCACATTGGTTGGAATAGCCCTTCTTGATTAGGAAGTTCTCATAACTTTTTAGGGTTCGCCATCATAGATTGGATTTTGTACCCTTCTTCTTCAGTATTGGATCTAATTAAAAGAAGTATACCTTAAGCATTTATTAACAATGAAATGCACTAACAGTCTTTATCATGTGCATAATTAATGTTTCAAGAATCAAACATTTCCTTTTAAAAATATATTCAACAATTGTCTCAAGGACACTTGTGAAAAAGACTATGACATCACAGTTGCGACTATATTCGATAGAACTTTGGCAATTCTCATGTTCTCGCGAAATTGCAAAGACCACCTTTTTAAATTACTCTTCGAATTTGATTTAGTTCGTTTATTTTCAATTTTTCAGTTGCAGTTTAAATTATTACTTAAACTTTTACATAAATTATGCAAACATTACAAGAATAAGTACCCACCATTGTATATTGTGAAAATCTTGAATTTCGAACATTAAAAAAAAAAGAGTCAAACTACATGCTCTGCAAGATTGGGAAAAAACTAAAAACTCAAAAGAAAAAGTCTCTCTAAACAGACCGTTCCATGTATTTGCACAAGAAAATATGCGCACTACAGTCGGCCCGCCAGATTTAATCGATTCAATCCATGCGAGTTCTAAAGGGTGTCGCCTGTTAATTTTTCAGAACACGTGAGGGCGCTTCCGCGATTTCACAAAAGTAGAAGGACCGTCGGAGTAATTTACGCGAAAAGGGGCGTCGGGCAGCCAAGGAATTTATGTTCAACCGTCTTTCGTCCGTCACGGGCATCCAATGAATTTGAAATCTGGGTCCACCCGTCAGTCATTCCTTTTATCTAACCAAAGAATTCGACTTGCGAAAATTGAATTACGCGTGCGCGAAGCTGATAAACAACATCATCTTCATAAATTATATCTTAAGTCAATTCCCTTTCTTTTCGGAAAGCGGTCCCGTAAAATTTTATGCGAAGTCTTGATCGTGCACGATTCGTCCCTGACATTACCTCACCTAAAAAGTTGGGTGGGGGAGTGTCACATCTACGCAAAATTAAAATGCCGGCATTCCCGTCAATGTATACTAAAAATCAATGGCGTAGTGATGTGTCATGTAAAATGGGTGGCGACGATTAGACCACCACACTAGTGATATTCAGCAAAATTGGATCGAAAGAACTGTATTAAAATTTCACATAATGTTTAGGACTAAACTGATAATATTGGAAAGTTTATAAATTGACTTGATACAACAGATTTAGGACCGATTAGATAATTTTCTCGCTCTATAACGCCTCAAGATTAATTTGATTTGAAGGGGAGGGGAGCTCCGAAAGATTAGGTGGAGATTTTGTATTGTCGTCAAGAGTCACATCTATTAATGAAGTATCATGACCATTCATATAAGAGACGTGTATTTTGTAAAATATGACTATTCGTTGAAACGACTGGTCTTTCAATATATTTTGAAGGGACTAGCTATGAACAAAATATTTCACGTGTTCAAATTCAGATTGGTTTGATTTATTTGTACTTGCTTCTACTAAAAAAATCACAAATCGTCCACATAACTTTAATTTTTAACTATTAGAAAAACGTCTTCCACATATGTTACAAGAAAAGAAAACATTCACCATGTGACCTCGAATCCATACAATTTCATACGCTTTTCTACATGTAAATTAAGTAAAATTAATTACATCCATTCACGTTTACCACCTTTAACATATATTACTTCTCAATTTCCACCCGCTCTTTTTGCACTAATAATCCATGTATTCTCCTAACTAGATATATGAAGTCTTACTTCTCAAGTCCAACGGATTACTCCTCAGTCTTAAATCTATTTTGTACAAATATCAATTCGATCTTAAGCATTCAAATTTTACTAATTCGGATTTATACTTTTGCACTAAATTCTAATAAAATCCTTATAACCCAACTTCGCCGGAAATCAATAACACAGCAGCGTACCATGTAAGATGGCCAGCGACAACTGAATCATCACACTTGCGATTTCTAGCAAATTTAGCCTGGAAGGATTGCATTAGAGTGTCACGCAAAATAGACTAAACTAGCAAAATTGGAAAGTTTAGAATTAAATTGACATCCGTACATTAGGTTTATAACTGGTATGATAGTTTTCCCGATTTAATTATGTATAATTTTTAAAACGGACACCTCCAATCTTCAAAATCTTTCAAAATAGTGGCTCATCACCGAAAATTAACCTATGTCACGGAAACCACAAAGCCCTAGAGTCGATGGATACTCTTCTTGTCTTATCCTGTTCCCCTGAAACTCACTGCGGTGATTCTCATTTGCAGAAACCGTCTCGAACTCAAGTAAGGAAGGACCGTTGAAACGGCCGCGCGGTGCCGCAAGCCCCAACCACCTTTCTGAGACTAGGGTTTTTTTTTGAACAGCCAGTGCGCGCTTTTGCAGTCAAAGGTAGCCGGACGACAAGACGGTACAGAACCTGGACACGAAGGTACGTACCGCCCCCCCGAAAACGCACGACGCTCGCAGAAACCCTCTCCTCGTGGGGCTCGTGCGGAATCCCCCCCGTTTTTCAGACGTGGAATTGGGACGACGCGCACGTGGAAAATGCCCGACTCGACCACGTCCGTTCGGATTTCCTTGTTATCTTTTTCTTGATAGATGGGGAGAAGCTGTTGGACCAACCATTCTTGGTAAGCAGGGAGGAGACATGCGTTGGTAGGGAAAAATACCAAAAAAATCTTAAACCTATTGCATTGATACCAATTCAGTCATAAACTTTTTAATTTGATCAATTTAGTTCTAAACATTTTAATATTGATACAAATTTAGTCCATTCGACCAATTTTGGCCAGTCGACAACTGACGTGGACATCGGGCGATGGCCGGATGCTAACGTAGACGTCGGCTGATCACCAGAGGCTCGCCGGCCACCGCCAGGAAGAAAAAAGAAAAAAATTAATAAAAAAATTGAAAAAAAATCATAAAAATTGTCACGTCAGCGTTCGGTCACCGGCCGACGTCCACGTCAGCGTCGGCTGGCCAAAATTGGCCGGATGGACTGAATTAGTATCAATATTAAAAAGTTTAGGACTAAATTGGTCCAATTGAAAAATTTAGGACTGAATTTGTACCAATGCAATAAGTTTAAGACTTTTTTGATACTTATCCCTGCGTTAGTACTATTGGTTTCTCTTATTGGAATAGTTACCCAACAGGGGGCTTTCTTCGTTTCCGTGAGTATACACGAGATGGTCCCGTGTTGAGGGATGGGGGAATTTACAGCACTGAGACAAGGGAATAGGATTTGCTATTGGAACGATTTTAGGGTGAAGTATCCTATTGGAACGATTTTAGGGTGAAGTTTGGCTGCAGGCCAAATCCGTGATTGGTTGATTTGGATTAGAATTTTGAGCTTCAAAAACCCTAATTTTGGATCTCTCTCTCTTTCTAGGTGATGAGACTCGATGGATGTGATTTTGATCTTTGTTGGGTAAAAATTATGGCATTGCCGAACTTTCAACTCAAAAAGCCAAAAATTCAATACGTGTTATAAGATTATATAATGCTCATATACAAGGGAAATTATTCAAAGAGTCCTAAACTTATTGTACGGCGGCTAATTCAATCATAAACTTTTCAATTATATCAATTTGAGCTCAAACATTTTGATGATCTGTAAGTTTAGTTACAAACCTTTTAACAATTTGTCAATGTAGTATAATCGATTTATGACTAAATTAAACATCTTTAAAACTTATAATTAAATTGACAAATCATCAAAATGTTTAGAACTAAATTGACATAATTAAAAGATTTATTACTGAATTGGCTGTCGTATAATAAATTTAGGACATTTTGGACAATCGTCCTTAACAAGTGAGATGTGGTGATAACTTTAAGGGTGAATTTGATATCTTTAAGTAAAATGAGATAGACCAAAAAAAGAAGTAAAAAGATGAGTCATAACTTGATTTAAAACTGGACAAGTTATTCAAGCTTTATCAGTAGGATAAGATTATCCCCCACTGAAGAACATAAAGTTCTGCGCGGTTCTGCCGTTTTCAGACAATATCGCTTACCTTCCTCCCCTGGATTAGACAAGAAGAAGCACAAGCCACGAGCAATCGAAGATGACCGGGCAGCTCGTCCCCAATCTCCTTTCTATGTGTTCGTATCTTATGGACATGAGCGCATCGCGGGTCGAGCTTGGGACGTTAGATTCAAGTTTAAATTATGACAAAGATGAACTTATAAAGATAGGAAACTATATATCTTGCGCTTGCTAAGAGTCCTAAATATTTAATCAGAAAAAAAAAATAGTCCACCACAGATTTGAAAATAATATCCAAAAATCATCAAAATAATAGAAATCGCAATTGAGATGACGTATTCGCCCTTATACCTTCCAGCGTAATTCTTTTTCAACAGAAAAATCTCGACTCTCACAAGCTTTATTAGAATGCATCATCATTCCTAAATTGAGATGCCTCAACTTGATGATTCAATTAGCGATTTGAAAATTTCCCAAAGTGTAGATGTATTAAATCTATAATAATCGATAAATTTGGTATATTTTCTTATTTATCACGATGTAATTGGTTGCTAGCTTTTTTGTTTTTTTTTTGTTGGTTCTATGCTAAATCTACTCTAACACTCACTCTCAGACTTTTGCTCTGCCTCCTTGCAGGTTGTGGGAGTCGAAACCCACTCCTAAAATGAAATTGTCCCCACCCCAATCCCCTCTGAGAAGGTGGGGATTTGAACCCCCAACCTCCCCATTCCAAGATGGAAGGGTGGCCATTGAGGCGAACCACCAGTGATTTTGGTTGCTAGCTTGAACTTAACACTAAAAAAAAAATTTCGAAAATGGGAAGAGATTGAATGAGGTGGTCCTGAGATTGGGACCCATTCATAACGTTCCAAACGCATGTAATTGGCTTCTCCAATGATGTGGGGGGTAATTCCTCCTTTGTTGGATGTGATTGACTTCATAGCCAAAAGTCACAGCGGCCACGCTCCCACGTGCTAGATGTCAATTAAATTTCTCATCCCCCACTACATGGACGATGTGTGTGTATATATATATATAATTCTAGGTATTCCTTGACAAATTTATGAATTCAGCATTGTAATTGGTTCAAAATAATAAAATATTGAAGAGAGAAAAAAAATTGAAGCCCTAACCTAACAAGAAAGACTGGCTGGTTATTGACAAATTGGAAATGTAGTTGGCCCAACCGTATTCCCAAGTCTCTTATTCCCTCCATCTCAAGTGTCAAACGCCAATCTACAAGCCAAATCCCATTGGTTGATGAGAATATATAATCGCCGGTCTATCTTCCTTGTTATCTCCAAGGTGACATCATATGGCTCAAAGATTTCAAAGTTCTAAATGGAGTAAACTTTCCCTAGAGTAGTTTGATTAGCATGATACCAAATTAGGGAAAATTACCAAATAAATCATAAACATATTGCATTTGTGCCAATTAAGTCTTAAAGCCTTTTAAAAATATGACAATTAAGTCTTTCCGGCTAATTTTAGCAAGCAATCATTGATAAAGATACTAATCATTTTACATGGCACAACTCACACTATAAGGAAATTTTTGTATTTTTTAAAATGAATTATCTATTTTTTCTCTTTGCTTTCTTATTTTCATTTGTGTTGGCAAGGGTCATTAGCAACCCTCATTGATTGCAGGAGAGGACATGAATGTCCTGGGCAAGGCCATCGAGGTTTCGTAGGCCACGATGAGGCCTTTGTAGCCGACGACTGGCACAATAAAAAAAAGCACAAACAAAAAAAATCAAAAATAAAAATAAAAATTTATTTTATAAAAAATATAGATATTGTCTATGCCAGTGGTGATCATACCACATCGAACGATTGACGTTTGTGTTAATGATTTCTTGCCAAAATTAGTTGAAAATACTGAATTGACCAAAATGAAAGGTTTAGAATTGAATTAGCACAAATACATTAGGTTTAAGACTTTTTTAACAATTTCTTTTACTAATTTCTTAAATTGATTACATCATAGAACAAGCATAAGCCTAAATGGAAACAAAACCCACGACAAATTAGACTATACGGGTTTTTGTATAACTATTTTGTGCAATACGTGAGGTTTGGTTCACCAAAAGAAATAAAGCGAGAAAGTGATTACTATTTCAGTAAAAATTAGCTAATCCATCGTAAATCTATTGTATAAATATCAATCTAGTTTTGAACTTTTATGTTTTGTTTATTTTATGATAATCCTTTGCATAAAATTTCGACGTAGTTCTTTTGGTTAATTTTTATTGGAAATTGTTGACGTAATAGTCCAGCCATCATTGGTCATCCTATGTGGCATATTACTATGTTACTGATTTCCGGCGAAAAATGAGCAGAAGAATTATATTAGAACTTTGCACAAAGATTTAGGATTTTATTGGCAAAATTCAAAAGTTTAAGATTAAATTGATATTAATATAATAGGTTTAGAACTAATTGGATAGTTTCCTCAAACTATTCATAAGAATATGATAGACCAAGAATGGGAACGGAATAGTTACTCTCTCTTTTGGTTTGCTCGATAGAATAGTTATTCCCAAACTATTTGTTTATAGGGAAAAGCGTTAAAAAAGTCCTAACTTTTTGCATTTGTACCAATTTAATCATAAACATTTTTACGTTGTGCCAATTTAGTCATTTTCGGCCAATTTTGGTTGGATTTTGCTGACTGGATGCTGTCTGGCTGACGTCGCCTGATTGGTGCTAACCTGGACAACTTTTAATAATATTTTAATATTTTTGATTTTTTCTTTTGATTTTGATTTTTAATTTTTTACTTTTCTTTTCCTTTTTTTCTTCTCCTCATCCTTCCTCTAGTCCGGTGACCGGCCAGAGGTGATGGCCGGCCCACCTCGCCAGTGCCTACGAGGGCGGCCTTGTGCTGGGCGACAAGGGTCGAGCCTCACCCATGGCCGGCGAGGCTCGCCTGTTTGGTGTTGCCATGGGTGAGGCTCGCTTGCCTGGCGCTACCATGGGGGAGGCTTGACCCTCGCTAGATCCGATGAGGGTGAGCCTCGCCTGCTCGACGCGAGGCCGCCCTCGAGGCTTGGGTGGCGAGGGTTGAGCCTCGCCCATGGTCGGCGAGGGCGAGCCCTACCCGCTTGGCGCGAGGCCAGCTCGAGGCCACGAGGGCAGCCTCGCGTCGGGCTGGCGGGGCTCGCCCTCTCCGATCATGGGCGAGGCTCGACCCTTGCCAGATCCAGTGAGGGCGAGCCTTGCCGCCCAGGCCTCGAGGGCAACCTTGCGCCGAGCGAGCGAGGCTCGCCTTCGCCGGCCATGGGGAAGGCTCGACCCTCACCGCCCAATGCGAGGCCTCCTTAACGGCCACTAGCAAGGTGGCGGGGTTGCCTTTGGCCAATCGTCGAGGTTCGGCGACCGGCTGGAGGAAGGAGGAGGAGAAGGAAAAAAGAAAAACATAAAAAGGAAAAAGAAAAGAATAAAATAAAATAAAATATTATTAAAAATTGTCCACGTCAGTGCTGATCAGGCCACGTCAGCCGACTAGCATCCAGTCAGCAAAATCTGGCCAAAATTGGCTGGAAAGGACTAAATTGACACAACCTAAAAAAATTTAGAACTAAATTGGCACCAATAAAAGATTTATAATTAAATTGGCACAAATGCAAAAGGTTTAGGACTTTTTTAACACTTCTCCCTTTGTTTGCATGGTTTACAACAATCACATTTGTAATAAGTTATGAATAATAATTAATAAAAAGCCAATAATATCCACTGATGAGGTTATCAAAGCCTAACTTATCGGATAATTATATTCTTAAGATTGTGGACTAGAAATGGTTACGATTCATAGATAATTATAATACTCTTTTACATTAATGTCTCTGTGTTTTTAGTCATAATTATAAAAGCCATATCATTGTTTAATGATATTGGTGATTTAGATTTGTAGTTATGATTTAAATTACGCTAAATAGCACTTTATTATCTGTGACAAATAATAAAGTGTCATATATTAGTTAACTTTTACTAAAAATGTAATTATGTCATATGATATTTCAGCTACCTATAATTAAAATTCATGACTACGAGTTAAGCTTTAATTGCCAGGAAATTAAGCTTTGACTAGAATTAAATGAAAAATTAAATTATCAAGGGATAAAAAGTTTCAAAGTCTATTGATGCAGCTTTATTGTTGATTAATGTTCCTTCAAATTTGATGATTATTCAACCCATTCGATACTGAAATGAAAAAAGCATGCATAAACAACTGGACATTTTATGTTCAATATAAAAACATCGTGGCTTCATTGACTCGTTCTAAAAAAGAAGTGACTACATTCACATCAAAGTATCACTAAGTCAATTACAACTTAAAAAAATATCACAATCCTACTCCCCAAATCACCATAACCCAACTAGAGAACCATAGAAGACTTAAAAATTCCCACCAACTCTAATACTACACAAGATAAGCACAATGATAAAACACATGCATGGAACAAATATCAATTAATACGTTTTTTTTCTCTTTTTCACTTGTGCAAACTCCCCCTTAAAATGTCAAGATCTAGCTTAGAGCAAAGGGAAAAAAATCCCTTCCTCTCCTAGAAAACTCTTCCTCAAGGAAACATCTTGTGCAAACTCTAAGCTTCATTTTCTGAAGCCGAGAGCCTACTTTGGTCTGATTTTCTCTTCTAGGCCTTGGTTTTCCCTTTTTTTTTTTTTCTCTCTCGATCTAATTTGGGAGTCTTATTTTGCCTCGTTTGGCACTCGTTATTGTTGCTTTTTTTTTTTCGCTCGTCATAGTGAATAAATTTGCTTGCAATTACAAATTTTGTGAGAACGTCATCATCAGTCTAACTAGCAGGATGCCTAAGATGTGGTTCTATGACTTCTCCAAGAGTCAATGGAAGCTCTCCTCTCCCAATCTAAATCTAGATCTGGGAGTTTCTTAAAAGTGTTTGAGATATATTGGTTCAACATGTTATTGTTGTTGTTGTTGTCTCTGTATGATGTAGTATTGAGGACGTTGAATTTAGGGTGCACATTGCAAGTCATAGTTTCTAGAGGGAAAGATTTCGGTGTGTGCTCATCACTAATGATTCCGGTGATCAGCGCCCATTGTTCTTTGATGCTATTATGGATCTAATCTTTTGGGATGATAACATGCTTAGAGCTGTAAGCCATGCTCTTTTGTTTTTGGGTTTTGTTTTGTATTGCAGCTCTTTTGGGATTTGTTTTGCTCGGAAACTTGTTATATTCCTCTCATGTTTGATTATAGTAAATCAACGAAATTTTCTTTTGACCAAAATGAAAATCCTTCAAACATCTCTCTATCTTTTAAGTCTTGATTTCAGCTAGCAAAATACTCACATCGATCTCATCATGCCTCCACTAGCTTGATTAGCAAGATGCTTCATTCCTTTCAAGAAGGTAGACTATTATATCCTTTATTTGATTTGGTATCTTCAAATTAACCCACATAAATAAATGGCAACAATCTGTACCATTGAACTTAGCTCAACCATAAAAACCTTAATCTTGATTTTTCTTATTCCACCGTAATATTTGGTGATTGAATACCACGATAGCGTTTACTCTAAGTGTACCTCATTAGAAGCTATGCCCCTTGGTTAAGACGTTGGCTCCGTAATTCTTCTACTTGCTATTCTTCGATATGAGGATTAGGGTTCCTTGTGCCAACATTAGGGATTGCAATTCAACTTGGGGCTCATTGTTTCTAGAGTTTTATATTTTTGAAGAGTTAAAGTTGGAGAACCGGCATCATTTTCACCGATGTGGATAACTCAATTAAGTAAACGACACCTAAGAGAGAGAAATCAATAAATGAAGCTGCGCATCATTCCCTATCCATCAATTTGGATGGAGCCAGTGGAGGAACTTAATTGCACAAATATTAAGTTTAAGAACTTGATTGTAGACGGTTGGTATATTTGGGCCCACTTCCCACCCTTCCCTCTCTCAACACTATGTGGACATTGTGGAGTGTGCCTGGCATGACCCCTCTACTATTGTGATAGGTCACGTTAGTGTGGTTTGTTCATCATGGGTTGTGCTCATTCCAAGGATGGCCTTTGCATGACATGGTAGGCTGGCACGACTCGATGGTTGCTCAATGACCATTTTTTTTTTTTGTCGATACTCAATGACAATTTAAGTAGCCTTTGAAGTAGTCATTTTTGAAGAAAGACTACTTAAATTGCCGTTGTGCTGTTTTGTTTGATTAATCTTTTTTAAAAAATATGCTAACTCCTCACATAGATAAAGTTCCATTAAATCTCTTATGATTTGAAAAGAAAATCAAAATACATTCTTAGATTTCGTTTGTTTTTGGGAAAATAGATGATTTGATAAATAATTTCCAAAAAATAATCGATTGTATTGCTTACAAAAATGAATGAATAGAAAAAATTTCATTGTTCACAAAAATATTCACACATAAATTGTTGTCGATAATGATAATAAAATATTTTTCATTAATTAATTATTTCAAGTGATACAAATAATTAATCTTAAGAAAATATTTCTAAAATCATTCATTTTTCGTGAAATAAATACATCCTTAATCTTATACTACTTGTTTACAATATGTCATTCTCACTCTTGATCTTCTTCTAAATTTTCTACTCATTAATAAATAGAGTAATTATGACCAAAATTACTTTTTGAGAGTCCTATGGCATTTTGAATATATATTAATTACTTGTTTGTTTCTGGTGCGCGGGGTCTACTTAGTTGTACCTATTGAAGGCAGGTTATTTTATATGAAACCAGGATTCACAGAGTGCCTTCTTGTCACGCGACTCCAAGTGATTGCGGAATAATAATCAACCTGAGAGTTCATGCTACTTAAGGTGTAAAATTTTCAATTATTTTACCACTCAATCTATTCCTTGAAATTCGTTCTTTTGTATTGTCAAACTAAACAGAGTCATAATTATATTCTCACTTCAAAGAGAACGTCACTGTGCTTGCATTTAGAGACGTTGGATTTGAGGATGTTGTTGGGCCGTATACTTCTTCCAGGGATCCAATTTGACTTTACAACTAAAATCCAAGAAGACCACGGTCCCACGTGCTACATCTCAATTAAATTTCTTATCCACCCATTCTATTGACGATTTCTAATATTATGCAATATAACATACTAAATTCTAGGTACTCCTTAACAAATTTATGAATGCAGCACGCATGTTGGTTGAAAAATAATAATATATTGAAGAGAGAAGGGAAAGAAGAAGAAGAAGAAGAAGCCCTACCCTAACAAGAAAGACCGGCTGGTTAGCGAAAATTGGAAATGTGGTTGGTCCCCCGTATTCCCAAGTCTCTTGTCCGCTCCATCTCCACTCCCAATTGCTAATCTGCGAGCTTGGTTGACAGCAATTTAAAATTGTTTCTGGCCCACAAAAATATACTTGAAATTGTTATGATCACTTGTTTGTTATTTATATAGGTTAAATATTTCAAAATTCTAAAATTTCAGGACGGGAAATCTACGAGCTCTATGGAGTGAAATTTTCTCTAGAGTAGTTTGATTAGCATAATTCTAATTTGATTAATTCTTAGAACGAGTGTAAGCCGAAATTGTAACACAACTACGCAAGCCGAACTTGAAACAAAACCATGCTATTAATAGGAGAATTATTAGAAAAAATTTAAACCTATTGTAATTGTGCTAATTAAGTTCTAAACTTATTTTTTCGGCCAATTAGGACACAAATCTTTTTCAATTGTGTCAGTTTAGTCCATCAGGCCAAATTTATCCAGCTGGGGTGGATGAGGACACTTGCTGATGCCGATTGTCTAACCAATGTTGATGCAAATAATTTTTTAATAATATTTTATTTTTTTGAATTTTCATAATTAATTCTTTTCTTTTTCTTTTTGTTCTTTCTCTTTTTCCCCCCTCCATTCTCCCTTGTCCTCTAGTTGGTTGTTGGACTAAGGTGGTCGGCCAGTGGCGAGCTGGAGAAGGGCTAGCTTGCCTTACCATTACTAGGCGAGGGTGAGCCTTGCTAGTGTTTTGGCGAGCCCCCGTTAGATTTGGCACGAGCTTGCCTCGTCAGTAGCTCACCCTCACCTAGCCAAGGGCCTGCCTCACTAATGATTGGGTGAACTTGCCCTTGCCTAGCTCACCACTGGTCGATTGCCTTAGTTCGGTGACTGGCCAAAGGAAGAAGTAGGAATGAGGAAAAAAAGGAGGAAAAAAAAAAGAAAAAAGAAAAAAGAAAAAATAATTAAAAAATTGTCCACGTTAGTGTTAGCCGGATGGACTGAATTTGTACAATTGCAAGAGGTTTAAGACACAATCAGCCAAAAAAATAAGTTTAGGATTGACTCAACACAATTGTAATAGGTTTAAGACTTTTTTTGATAATTCTCCTTGCTACTAATTGAACTGTGTAGGTTTTCATGAAATTGTTTTGTGTAATATGCGATGTTTGGTTCGCTAATTGAAATAAAGTAGGAACACAATCATTATTTCGAGAAAAATACTCAATCAATCGCAAACCTATCGTGCATATGTCAATTTAGTTGTAAACTTTTCAATTTTGCAAATTTAATCTTAAACCTTTGTTTGAAATTTTAATATAATTTTTCCAATCAATTTTTTGTCAAAAATCTCTAATGTAATGATCCACTCATCATCAACAGTTCCACATGATATATCACTTCAAAATTAAAGGGTAGTATATGTTGAAAATTTAAAAATTGTAGCTCCATTGACTTGATCTCAAATATAAGTGGCTACATTCATATCAAAGTATCACTAAGTCAATTACACCTTCAAAAAAATATCTCAATCCTACTCCCCAAATCACCACAACACAAATAGAGAACCATGAAAGACTTAGAAAACTTCCTACCAACTCTAACACAACAAAAAACCAGCACATATGCATGAACTAAATACCAATTGATACATCTTATCTTTTTTTTTTTTTTTTTCACTCGTGCAAACTCCTCTTTCAAACTTCTCCTTTGGCCTTTTGAGTCTTGATTTCAGCTAATAGTGTGTTCTTATCAATTTTGTCATGTTTTAATTAACTTGATTAGCAAGATGCTGATTCCTTTTAAGGAGGTTGGCTATTATGTCTTTTACCCGATCTTGTATCTTCAAAATAACTCAAGTGAAGAAATGACAACAACTCGTACCATCAAACTCAGCTCAATCATAAAATCTTCTTCTTCTATTTTCATTTATTCCGTCGTGAGAATTATTGATTGAAAACCATAATAGTAGATTACTCTAGGTCAACCTCATTAAAAGTTACGCTGCTTAATTAAGACGTTGGCCCCATTCTTCCACTTGCCATTCTTCGATTTGGGGATAGGGTTCCATGTGCCAATATTAGGGATTGCAATTCAATATGAGGCTAATTGTTTGTAGAGTTTTATATTTTTGAAGGGTTAAAGAGGGAGAAGCGGCATCATTCTGACCACTTTGGACAACTCAATTCATTTTTAATCTTCTTCTACTTGTTTCCACTCTCTCATTCTCACTCCGGATCTTCTTCCCAATTATCTACTCATGAATAAATAGTTTAATTAAGAAAATTACATTGGGAGAGCCGCATGGAATTTGAATATTTATTCATCACTTCCTTTGTTTTTGGTGGAAGGGTTCGACTTAGGTGCTCCTATTAAAGGCAGGTAATTTATATCGGAATTAGATTCACAATAGATGCTTTCTTGTCGCATGACTCCTAGTAATTGCGAATGAGAATTAAACTCGAGAACTCATACTCCTTATATCGGAATCCGTTTTATATTCTCCACTTCAAATCAAACGTCATTGCGCGCGCATTCCATTGAAGATGTCCCTGGTAAAGTCGAACTTTCCGAAATCAGACGAGGTTAAACAATGTTCTTGGTAACTCTTGAGCCCTGTCTCGGTCGAGGGCAAATTAGGATTTGGGAAGCGGAGACGAGAGCGTCGGATGTTGACAGCCCAAAAGGCGATCCCGCCGCAATCCCGCCTCTAGATTTCCATTGACCAACTGTACTTCAAACCCTCCGTTCCAAGTCTGTCTTCTTCTTCTCAGATACAACACACTCTGCGCAACCAAACTTCAAAGTCCAGCCCCCCATCACTCCCTGGTCTTTACCAACATTTCCATCCTGCCATCCGCTGAAATTTCAAAAGAAAATGACACCCTTCGCAACAAACTCACTGCCCCAGTCCTTGAGACCACGTCGACATATATACGATTCCATCTGTTTCTGCATACACAACAATCGTAAGGAGCTTGTAGATTTGAGAGGTCCCCAAAAGAGGAAAGGAGAAGGGTAAAGACATTGCACAAAGTTGCTGCTGTAGCAGCTAGGGCGTGAAGCGGCGCCAAGAAAATGACCAAGATTTTCTTGCATTTGCTGCTTCTTGTGGCCTTCTCGGCCAATGCAGCTTTGGGAGGCCAGATCGTCAAGACTCTTCCCGGTTATGATGGTGAACTTCCCTTTAAGCTTGAGACTGGGTAGGTGTTTCTTTCTTGTTCTCGTTCGCTTTCCTTCAGGGTAAACAGAAAGAATTGTGATGTTGGGTTTGTCTTGATTGTTTAGGTACATCTCCGTTGCGGATGCGGAGATGTTCTACTACTTCATTGAATCAGAGGGAAACCCTAAAGAAGACCCTCTTTTGCTCTGGTACAGTGGAGGCCCTGGTTGCTCTACTTTTAATGGACTCATTTTTGAAAATGGTCAGTCTTTTCTCAATTGTCATTTCATGGTTTGTTGTGCAATGGGGCGTTTTTGAATGCGAGTCCATCCCAGTCACTATGGACACATTTGCCCTATCGGCATGACTATATTCACTATTCCGAGATTCAATTTTGATTGCCTCCCCTGCTAGGATTGGAAACCCTGTATTTTACCTACCGAGAAAATTGAGTTCTTGGGTTTTTCTTTTAGGCAGTTGTATTCATGGTAGAAACTAGAATAGGATCAGGCACAATGACGTTATAGGATTCATTAGCTGACTCCACCTGGCAGGATAACATGGTTTGTTGTTTCTGTTGTCAGTTTTCTAAAATTGACAGTTAATATACATAAGTTGACTATTTAAAGAGAAACTTTTTTTTTTCAGACAAGAAACTAATGATTATTGAATGAGGACAATGGCAGACAGATGCTTTCGTCACTTTGCACTATCTGTAATGAATTTCTGTTTCGTCAAGGGGTGAAAAAATGAAAAGAAATAGCAGAAGTAATATGTTGTCTGGTGGGTCATGAACCAACAAATAACCGGGATGATAGATGCAGTTGCAGTACTCAAGTTCTTTTGTGATTGAATTTGTGGTAGGAAGCACCAATATTGAATACTAATTCTTGAGACACGGCAAATCATACTTGTATATACTGAGCATGAGCCCAAGAGACTGATGGGCAAGACTTGTCCGTCGTGTCTTGCTCTTCCATATACTAAGACTGGTATGCATAGTTAGTATACTAAGTGGAAGTGGCAGATTGTGACTCAGAATATAAACAAAGTGGACCAGTGTCACCTCGTTATTTAGTATATTGCTTTTGTATTTAATTCTAATATACCTTGCATTATTTTTCGAATAGTCCTGTTTGAATTCTGTAGCCCAAAGGATCGGTTGGTGCTGATATTATGTGGTGCAAGTAGTCTCACTTGTTGCTCTCAGTCTGAACTATAGCAAGAAGCAGTTATATACCAAACAGTCAAATGTTTTTCCAGTTACTCATGGTTGCATATTTAGTATCAAGTCCCATCTTGTGCTTTGGTCTCTCTTAGAGGAGAAAAAGCTCACTCGATATTGTTTTCGAGTTTAGAGATAATTGTAAAAGCTTGGCTTCTTATAGGGGATGTGAAATTGACAACGGTTTCATGGAAGTTTTATCACTTTTATGAAAATCCCATTTTGAAATTGTCAGTCGTTTTCTAGCTGTTCCAAGTCGGAAAGTCTATAGAGAATTGAAAATTTATGAAATGCTTAACTCTAAAGTAGGACCCAAATGATTGCAGAATGTCCATCCCAACCCATGTTGTTAAATTGATGCATATTAGCATTGCAAATTTGGAGACACTTTATGTTTTTCATCTTCCCTCAGTGATTGGAAATTGATCTGGCTCGGTTTTCTGGCATAATTACAGCCTGAAGAAGTAGAATCGTTGGCGAAAGTTATTATTGGCGATATTTTGGCACTGACTTCTAAATTTTTTAAGGTCCGTTACAATTCAACATCACTGAATATGAAGGAGGTGTGCCACAGCTGGAGTACTATCCATACTCTTGGACAAAGGTATTCTGTTTCGGATAAATTTCTTTGTATCTTACTTTACCCATTAAACATGTATATTGTTTTTCTTAGTCTCGAAAGCTTTGTTGACACCAGAAACTGATGCATTTATTGAATGTATGAATTCTTTGTTCTCCTTTCATTTTTGAGCATGCCAAATGACTGCCTAATTCTGTGATGTTTTATGTGCTTATAGCCCCAAAATCACATGTTTTTATCTCTCGATTTTTGTCATTTTTTTTTCTTTCTTCCTTCTGGTGCTTTTGCGTAATGAGTGTGATAAATTTCAGACAGCAAGCATTTTGTTCGTTGATGCGCCAGTCGGTACTGGCTTCTCTTATTCCACAACTGCCTCTGGTTGGTACACCTCAGACACGCAAGCTGGCTGGCAAACCTATAAGTTCTTGAGGAAAGTGAGTACAGTTCATCAAAGTGATGTTGTATTTCGGTTTTCACTTCTGAGAATGCAATTGGGTAAATTGTTTTTTTTTTCCCCTTAAGAAGCATCAATTAGAAGGTCGATCTGCTTATTTGATGAGATTTTGTTCTTTGTTTGGAATGCAGTGGTTGATTCAACACCCACACTATTTGAAACACCAATTATTTGTCGGCGTTGATTCTTATTCGGGCATTTCTGGCAGTCTCCTAGTCAATCATATTGTAAATGGTAAGTAGCCATGAGCTTTGATACTAGGTTACATTTTTCTTTTCAGCTTTCTGTTTTTGAACATTCTGAAAATGGCTTGCAATGCTCAAACTCTGCTGATTGCACTTTTCAGAAAATGAAGCGGGTACTGTCCCGCGCTTGAATCTCAAGGTATAAGGGAAATCTAAGCTCGGCTTCAAGTAATAATTCAGACTAGCCTAATAATTGCAATCCCTAATTTGTGCTTTTTGCATTGTTGCAGGGTTACATTCTTGGATGCCCACGAATTGATGCAGACATTAACGACAACTCGAAAATTATATTTTCTCATCGGATTGGCCTTATAAATGATGAGCTCTATGAGGTATTTTGCTTTGTGAAATAGCCAACTTGATGTATTGAATTCTTGGGAAAATCGTATTTCAAGCAATAAATAGAATTACAGTCGGCCAACTCTTCTTGTGCTGAATGTCTTGATTTGAACCCACAAGCATGCTGCTAGGGTCACATGTTTTCTTAATGGATCATCTCTTATGCCAACATTATATGAGCCCATCATGAAGTTCTAGCTTTAGTTGGTTTTGTCACGATGTGGCAATATCATTTTCCTGGGATTGCTGAATTTAATGTCGATCATGTAATGTTCTCGCGCAGACGTTGAAGGAGAGTTGCAATGCTAGTTACACTGACATCGATGAAAGCACATCCTCCCCTGAATGCTATGAGGCATATGAATTTTATTCTCGGGTAAGCGATTTAAACCTTGTTCTTATGCATACTACATGCAGTACATGACATTATATCTTTGTGGAGATTCTTGTTATTGAATTTGCATTTTCTGTGCAGCTTATCAAAGACATAAACAAAAACGACATATTGGAGCCTAAATGCGTCTGGGCATCCCCTAAATCCGGTGGAGAGCTCAGTTATAGATCTCTCGAAGAGAACCCTGATAACTTCATTCTCTCGCCTCCCAAGATCCCTGAATTTTGGTGCCACGTGAGTCTCTTCTCTCTCTGCAGACTTGTTTTGTCTCAGCAATAAGTACTAAATCTGCAACGAAATTACACTCAAGACTTGTAGATCAAGCAATCTAGTATGGTATCATCGTTCATTTCAGCATGACCAACCATGTTGCTTCGAGTCTCACATACAAATCTCCAATTTGTTGAGCAAATTTTAGTGAAAAATTGATGTCTGGCATTGGTCTTGATTAGCTTGATGGTGTATGAAGAGTACTAAACAGGCATTGACTTTGTCTGCAGAACTTCAACTATGCCATGTCCTACTGGTGGGCGAACGATCAAGGCGTTCAGGAAGCTCTTGGCGTGCGGCTGGTACACTCCCAGTGCTTGCGTCATTCTCAAAGAAGCTCATAATATTAAAGTTGTTACTTAATTTCGTTGTTTTGATCTCTATAACCAGGGAACAGTTGGGGACTGGGTTAGATGCAACAAGTCACTGCAGTACACAATGGATGTGGACAGTGTCCTCGATGTTCACAAGAACCTTAGCACCCTAGGGTTGCAAGTTCTCGTATACAAGTAAATTCAAACATTCTTGTTCAATGTCCTACCTCATAGTTCCTCTATCTAAATCCACATCGATTGAGGCATAAGTCGAACTTTCTCATGGTCGAGACAAGAAAAATCCGCTGCTTTTCAGCTGATTACTGTTTCACTCTAATTGAAGTGGTTTTGCTCTCTTGCTGAACTGTTGTGAAACTTTCTTGTTTTCACAGTGGTGATCACGACCTCACCATCCCAAGCACTGGAACGCAACAGTGGGTCAAGGTGCTTGACCTGACGATTGTGAATGATTGGCGACCGTGGCTTGTTGATGGCCAGATTGCTGGGTCAGTATTCTCGAGCGGACGTTCTCACTCTTTAATCCTTTCTGGTTTAGTTCTTTCTTTTCTGTTTTGTGATTACAGAGTCCTGAATCCTTTCTGAATTATTTGACATATGCAGTTATACCATCAAGTATTCGGAAAACGGTTACAGACTGACCTATGCTAGTCTCAAGGCAAGATCGATATTTCTCTCTGAATCTTTCGTCTTTATGAATTACTTGCTTTCTTCTCGGAAGTTAAATCATTTGTCTGCGCACACACGCGCGTGTTTTTCGTGCATGTACTGCAGGGGGCTGGTCATTCGCCTCAAGAGTACAAGCGACGAGAGTGTTATGAGATGTTTCGAAGGTTCATCCATTACTATCCGATCTAACTTGCGACCGGAAAAATGAGGAGCGTAGCTCGATTTCCAGTAGTTTCAGATTCTTTTCTCCTTGCTTTGTCATAAATTTTGTATCCGTAAAACCGGTGCAATCAGTCAAATAATGAAAGTTTTCAATTGGGGAATTTGGGATCACGGTGTCGATGCCGATGGTCATGGATCGGCGGCCTGAAGAATTTTGTTAAATGATTTGAAGAGAGATGCTTGTACATGATCCTTCTGCATATTATGCGATTGATCGTCATCACTTCTCTTTCTGTTGGGAATTGATCATGACCCCTCGTACTAAACCTTCCAAAGTGAGACTTGATGAATGATTTTGATTATCCCACTCGAATAACATAAAAAGGAAGTGATTGGTCCCTCACTTGCTCTCTTTCACATGAGTTGTGGCGCACCCCGATAGGCTTCAAATGGCTATCACAGCAAGGCAACTAGCTTGGTTATGGCTACAACCGTTGACACATGTCTTTTTTTTTCGCACTGCATCCAATCTTGTCAAGTTAATATTTCATTGATCAAATGAAACTCAAAAGACGTAATACAACGGTCAGATAACACGTCGAATTTCTAACAGATAAATATGATCCAAATTTGGACAATGAATCAAACTCTCCTAAACCTAATTGTACATATAAATAATCCTAATCCTATGTTTATTTCTATTCTAGTCCTGCTCTGTACCATCACACCCCTCGTGGAGTTCTTATCCATCTTTGAACCCCTTTTAAGTTTCCAAAAATTTTCCAATTTGAGTGCGGAAAGCATTGACTCAGCAGGTTTTCATCTCGTGATCCCTATATTTTGAATTAAGATTTTTTTTCCTCTCTCCTCTTTAATTTTTAATTTCTGTGATGCACATAATCAACAGATACGATGTTTTATCTTTATCTTTCTAACCACCATCGTCGTCATCGTCATCATTACCTAAGCCAGAAAAGCGCGACGGATTTGGCATGAAACTAGCTTCCAGATAAGCCCCACGGCAGCAATCTCCACGCTTTTCGAAAATCTCTCCCGACCCACTTCGATTTCGTGTTGGATTTCTCCTGGGTTCCTGTCGTTTTCTTATAAAGAAGTCGTCTTGGCCACTGCCGGTATAAGCAGTCTTCGTCTGTCGAGAGAGGCTTTGATCGACTCTGCGGCTTTCGCACGCCCACGGCTGTCTCGGGTGAAGCACTAGTTTTCTATGGACGTTCTTGGGTTGATTTTCCGCTGCTTTCTTTGGTCTTTCCTGGGTATTGGTTTCCTTTGCATACGTGACAATTTAGATGCTGTGTTTCCCCGAGTGATCGGTGGAATTGCTGCTACTTGTTTGTGTTGATGATGATTTGAATGTGTTTGCTTACATGTCTGATGATTTTGGGGGCGTCACTTGCCTGCTTGGTTGTGTCGGTGATGATGTCTCTGCCGACCCAATTCAATTTCGGGTAGGATTTTTCCTGGGTTTATGGTATTTTCTTGTAAATATGTCAGTCTTTTCCGCTGCCGCATAAGCAGTCTTAGTCTGTCGAGGGGCTTTGATCGACTCTGTAGCTTTCGCAGGCCCACGGCTGTTTCGGCTGAAGCTTTAGTTTCTTGTAGAAGTTATGCGGTTGATCTTCCGCTGCTTTCTTTCTTTTTTTCTTTTTTGGTTTGTTTGTTTTCGATTTGGATTGATTGTAATGTAATCGGTACTACTGTTTGTGTTGCAGAGATGGATTGCGCGCATGAAAAGAATGGAGTTGGGGAAGATTTTGTTTGTTCTTCTCCGTGCTAGTCTGGTTATAACTGGAGTGATAAAGTTTACCAAACGCAATTATATTGAAATATAATATAAAAAGAAATAACAAAATTATACAAGTTTACCAAACGCAAATCTATTCTTGAAGTAGAATTTTTTTGCAGTTACAAGCGCGTTTTATACTCAGAAATTGTTCCCAGGAACAAAATAAAAAAAAAAAAAATTTATGTTAAAAAATTATTCCCTAAAACAGAAACATTATCAAATACGCTCTTATTTTGTCTCGTTTGACGCTCGTTATTGTTGCTTTTATTTGCTCATCATAGTGAATAAATTTGCTTGCAATTACAAATTTTGTGAGAACGTCATCATCAGTAGGGGTGTGCAACCGGACCGGGTTTACCCGGTTCCCGGTCCGGCCCACCCGGAAAACAGGGTCGGGAACCGGTTCCAGTTGAAACCGGTCCGGGAACCGGTTCCCAAAATTCAGATCCTGTTTGAACCGGTCCGGGAACCGGTTCCGAGGGATTACCCACCCGGGAACCGGATCGACCGGACCGGTTTGGGAACCGGTTTGAGAACCGGTTTTTAAGGCAGCCCCAGATCAAAAACCCTAATTCGTTTCTACCTTCTTTACCTCTCACACGGTCACGACTCACACCCGCAGACTTGCTTTTCCTTCGTCGCACAATCGCCAAATCCGTCAGTGGGAGAACGCCACCGCCGGAGCCGTCGCCGGGTTCGCCACCGTCGCCGCCGCGCACCCCCTCGACGTCGTCCGCACCCGGTTCCAAGGTCTCTCTCTCGGGTGCTTCCGGCTTGTGTCGAGCTTTTGGAGTTTGCTTGGGCTGATACGGATTCGTTCATGCGCTCACGCAGCGAACGACGGTAGAGTCGTGTGCCTCCCGGCGTACAGGAACACTGCCTAGGCGCTCTTCACCATTGTTCGCTCCGAGGTTCTCTCTCTCTATGAGCTGAAAGTGCTTGCGTTGAAATGGGATTCTGGGTCGTGTCGTGATTTGCGGAACATATAAGAAATGGGGGAAGGGGAAGGACAATATAGACGACGAGGACATCACGTTCCAGCGCATGGTTGCCAAGGTTAGCCCCATCCATCTCCCACCCCACCCTGTCTCCTGTCTCTTCTGAACCTGATCGAGCTTAGTTTCGTTTGGTGTGCGTGTTGTATGCCAACTCCTGGCCTCCATAGTGCTTAGAACATGTAGATGGTATCAATGGTTCAATTTGGGTTAGCTTTCCTGGTGGGATGATGTTCTAAGGATGTTACTTAAAATATAGATGATGATGGGATTAAGTGAAAGAAAAGCGCCAGTGGACTTAGGTGTGCTGTGCCCGAGGAACTACGCATTGAGGTTCTGTCCTAGGCTAGGAACTTGGGTTCCTCTGTTCATGTGTTATGGATTAAGATGGGTCTGCAGAAATTTTAGGTGGTTGTCGTTTTACGGTGATCATGCCTGTGGTATTGATGTAAGAATATGTGAATCGACTCCTGGTTTAACTTTGTTAAAAAATGTAGAAATATACTGGTTAGCGCAATTTACGGTTTGTCCACTGACTTGATAGATTGTAAAGACTGTTTCTTTGTTAGCGGGTCGAGGCCAGGAGTCTCTTTCGCCATATAATTTTACTTCAGTCCCGATCTCCATTAAGCATTTGCATTAGGATGGTTTTCTGATAACATGCCCGGGCAGGGATCTTGGCCTTTACCGGGTGGCTGATGCAAGCAGATGCAAGAGGTTGCTGGAGAACGTGGAGGTTACCTTCATGGACGAGGAGGTAGGCATAGTCATAGACAAACTTTCGCTGCGGTGCACCCAGCGAAGTGATGGAAAAGCTCTTTCCTAGGTTTTTTTTACAGTTTTATATCTTTCCTTTTTTTTTTTTCGTGCCTTTAGTTTCTAGAACCTTGTTTGGGCTTCATTGTGCAGCCCTGGACAGTGATGATCTGCTATATCTCAAGGAACAAATGGAAGCTGAGGAGGATGCAGAACGCCTTCTACGCCGCATTGAAAAACGAGCATTTGCTGCTTTTAAAATATCCTTCAATGTTTGGGTTATCTTTTGTTTTTGGGTGAAAGTTTGATGCATTTATGTTGGAGCATTGAGATTGGTGAGGTCAATAATGTGAAGATGATGTTTTTTTAAAGGTTTTCATTGCATTTGAAGGAGTGTACTTCACTGTTGATTTTGGCTAACAGGATTAGTCTAGGTTTTATGCAAATATGGTAATAGTGCAATGAAAATTTCCATACTTGTGCTCTTTGGGATTGGACTTTGTATGAGGCTTTCATGGGATATTGTGCATAATTCTGCCTAGGTGTTCTGGGGTTTCTATGTTTTTGGGTCTTCTTTGCTGGCCAGTCATTGTAGTTTAACATCAAGGCAATGTAGCGGTGCGATCTCAGTTTCTTGTTATAGTTACAAAGACGTTTCTGCTAGAACAAAGTATACATATTGGGTTAATTGTTTCTTCTGGCATGCGCATTGAAAATTTTGTTTAGGATCTCTTTATTGTATTATTATGATTAAGTTTCCACCTAAGTGATCTTGATTGGGAGAACAGAGAACTGATGGTCAACTCTGTTGATGTTTGAAGCCTTGATTGGGATAGTTTTTTGACATTGATGCACGAATTCTTGGCTTTAAAATGTGTCAAAATGTTTCTCTGTCATTGTTCTGATAACTTATAGATGTAGAGGTCATTAAAAGAGGTAGAATGGAAGCCCTGTCACAGTGCTTTCATCGAGTTTTTTACTTAATTGAAGGACACAGAGCTGCGAGTTTAGCAGATTCATCTCCTGCACCGTGCCTTTGCCTCTTTGTGTCGAACCAAAACCAAAGAGTGGGATCAGGTATTGTCTCTTTTCAGTGCACGTGCAAGGTTGGAATTTTTAGGTTTTTTCCTCCTCTTAACAGTTCTAACTGTCCATCTAACGCAGGCAGCAAGTTCTCCTCAAGAAAGTTGTGGGAATCAAGCCTAAGTGGCAAAAGGTTTCTAGCCCACCAAATGCGAATCAAGCAACCACCATATACAATAATCATGTGACTTCCGAATCGAAGGCTGACCAGGTGAAGAAGCATCCCACGCCAACAGAAGCAGAGGATAAAACTGAATTGGAAAATCCTGTAAAAAGCTTGTTGGGTATAGCATATGAAAGTTCAATGATCAAAGAATGAAGAGTGGATGCATATGTGCGGTTCTGCATGCTCAGTTTTGATGTTTACTCGAAGTAGGAAATGTAGTACAAGACAGAGAAACAGGTTCCAATATAAACAGGGTCAACCCTGTTCCCGGACCGGAAAAACAGGGTGGGTCGGGAACAGGGTCCAATGCAAACAGGGTAGGGTACAGGGTCCAAAAAAAGAGAACCGGTTATAACAGGGTCGGGTACAGGGTCCAGGTCTAGACCCTACCCACCCTGGACCCGATCACCCCTAATCATCAGTCTAGCTAGCAGGATGCTTGAGTTGTGGTTCTATGACTTCTCCAAGAGTCGGTGGAAGCTCTCCTCTCCTGGTCTAAATCTAGATTCGGGAGTTTCTTAAAAGTGTTTGAGATATATTGGTTCAACATGTTATTGTTGTTGTTGTCGTCTCCATATGGTGTAGTATTGAGGACGCTGAATTTATGGTGCACATTGCAAGTCATAGTTTCTAGAGGGAAAGATTTCCGTGTGTGCTCATTACTAATGATTCCGGTGATCAACGCTCATTGTTCTTTGATGCTATTAGGGATCTAATCTTTTGAGACGATAGCATGCTTAGAGATGTAAGCCTTGCTCTTTTGTTTTTGGATTTTGTTTTGTTTTGCAGCTCTTTTGGGGTTTGTTTTGCCCGGAAACTTGTTATATTCCTCTCATGTTTGATTATAATAAATGAACGAAATTTTCTTTTGACCAAAAAGAAAATCCTTCAAACATCTCTCTGTATTTTAAGTCTCGATTTCAACTAGCAATATGCTCACATTGATCTCATCATGCCTCGACTAGCTTAGCAAGATGCTTCATTTCTTTCAAGGAGGTAGACTATTATGTCCTTTATTCGATTTGGTATCTTCAAATTAACCCACATAAAGAAATGGCAACAATCTATACCATTGAACTTAGCTCAACCATAAAATCCTTAATCTTGATTTTTCTTATTCCACCGTAATAATTGGTGATTGAATACCACGATAGCGTTTACTCTAAGTGTACCTCATTAAAAGTTATGCCCCTTGGCTAAGATGCTGGCTCCGTAATTCTTCTACTTGCTATTCTTCGATATGAGGATTAGGGTTCCTTGTGCCAACATTAGGGATTGCAATTCAACTTGGGGCTCATTGTTTCCAGAGTTTTATATTTTTGAAGAGTTAAAGTTGGAGAACCGGTATCATTTTCACCGCTGTGGACAACTCAATTAAGTAAACGACACCTAAGAGAGAGAAATCAATAAATGAAGCTGCACATCATTCCTTATCCATCAATTTGGATGGAGGTAGTGGAGGAACTTAATTGCACAAATATTAAGTTTAAGAACTTGATTGTAGACTGTTGGTATATTTGTGCCCGCTTCCCACCCTTCCCTCTCTCAACACTATGAGGAGTGTGCCTGGCATGAGCCCTCTACTATAGTGATGGGTCACGTCAATGTGGTTTGTTCATTATGGGTCATGCTCAATCCTCTCATTCCAAGGATGGCCTTCGCATGACATGGCAAGTTGGCACGACTCGATGGTTGCTCAATGGCTATTGAAGTAGTCATTTATGAAGAAAAATACTTAAATTGCCATTGTGCTGCTTTGTTTGATTAATCTTTTTAAAAAATTATGCTAACTCCTCACACAGATAAAATTCCATTAAATCTCTTATGATTTGAAAAGAAAAGATATACATTCTTAGATTTCGTTTGTTTTTGGGAAAATAGAGGATTTGAGAAATAATTTCCAAACAATAATTGATTGTATTGTTTACAAAAATGAACGAACATAAAACATTTCATTGTTCATAAAAATATTTACACATAAATTGTTGTCGATAATGATAATAAAATATTTTTCATTAATTAATTAGTTTAAGTGATACAAATAATTATTTTTAAGAAAATATTTTTAAAATCATCCATTTTTCGTGAAATAAATACATCCTTAATCTTATACTACTTGTTTACAATAGGTCATTCTCACTCTTGATCTTCTACTAAATTTTCTACTCATTAATAAATAGAGTAATTATGACCAAAATTACTTTTTGAGAGTCCTATGGCATTTTGAATATATATTAATTACTTGCTTCTTTCTGGTGCGAGGGTTCTACTTAGTTGTTCCTATTAAAGGCAGGTTATTTTATATGGAACCAGGATTTACTAGTGCCTTATTGTCACGCAACTCCAAGTGACTGCGGAATAAGAATCAACTTGAGAGTTCATGCTACTTAAGGTGTAAAATTTTCAATTATTTTACCACTCAATCTATTCCTTGAAATTCGTTCTTTTATATTGTCAAACTAAACGAAGTCATAATTATATTCTCACTTCAAAGAGAACACTGTGCTTGCAATTAGAGACGTTGGATTTGGGGATGTTGTTGGGCCATATACTTCTTCCAGGGATCCAATTTGACTTCACAACTAAAATCCAAGGAGACCACGCTTCCACGTGCTACATCTCAATTAAATTTCTTATCCACCCATTCTATTGACGATTTCTAATATAATGCAATATAACATATTAAATTCTAGGTATTCCTTAACAAATTTATGAATGCATTACGCATGTTGGTTGAAAAATAATAATATATTGAAGAGAGAAGGGAAAAAGAAGAAGAAGCCCTACCCTAACCAGAAAGACGGGCTGGTTAGCGACAAATTGGAAATGTGGTTGGTCCACCCATATTCCCAAGTCTTTTGTCAGCTCCATCTCCACTCCCAATCGCTAATTTGCGAGCTTTTTTTTTTGGGTCAAAAATACGATTACTATTGATTTACTTAGCCAAGTTTGGAGGAAATACATCAAAAGCATCAGCGCATAATAAGTCAAATAGAGCAGGCGGAGGATTGGCTAGCCAATTTGAAGGAAGACAATTAAATCTACGGGCTTTTGCAAGCCAATCAGCTGGTCTGTTGGAATCCCTGCTACAATGGGCCAGAGAAAGGCCCGGAAACTCCTTCAGTTTTGTCTTGGCTCGATCCACGATGGCCTTCGCTTCCCATATGAACTCCGTCGAAGACTTTATCCCTTGCACGAGCCGGAGGCAGTCAGAATGTACTTGCAAAGTGAGGTGAGTTCGGTTGGAGAAGAACTCTAGGGTTTCGAGAAGGGCAAGGGCTTCCGCTTGTTCCGCCAAGGAAGTCGCCACTAATTTGGTGAATCCATCGACGAGACGACCCCTAGAGTCTTGGAAAATGTAGGCAATAGCTCCCCTGTTTTCGTTCGCTCCCCTGCTCTCCTCGGAATCTGATTCAGTTTCGTCGTTCAAGGCAAAGGAAGCATCAATTTGATTTTCAGCGAATCTAAGGTCAGGGGTTGCCATCTGTGAGGTTGGGTCGCTCTTTCCTTTTCCCCTCTTGATTTTCGGTTCCATGTATTGAAGTTTTCGTGCAAAGTGACGGCCTTGAACAATGTTTGCTTCGGGTGCAGGGGGCATTGGCCGAAGATAAACTGATTCTGATCCTTCCAAATATTCCAAAGGGTAGCAGTGATTTGGTCGAACTTGATGGCGCTTCTCGGGTATGCTTTTACCCAATACAGCCATTCATCAAGCCGTGTTAACCCAATTCTTGAAATTTTGATTTGTAGGGGAGCAGCTCTCCATATCCGGACTGTCCAAGAGTAGAGCAATAGAGTATGTTCAATGGTTTCGGCTTCCTATTTGCATATAGGGCATAATGGGTCTGGCAATATTTTCCTCCTGTGCAAGTTGTCCATTGTGGGTACAGTGTTGTGACATGCATTCTAGAGAAATAGTTTAACTTTGGGTAGAGTTCAAGAATGCCAGATATATTTCCAGAGTTCTGGTTTTGTTTGATGTGATGAAGTTGCTGTTGTTGTATATGTGCTGGTTGAACTTTCTTTAGTGGTGAAGTAGCCGCTTTTCACTGTATAGGACCTGGACTTAGTATTCATCTAGACCAACTTATCTTCTGCAGTAGGCAGTCTAATAGGGGTTGCAAGTATTTCCTTTACTCTTTGATAATCAAACAACGACCTTACCATCAATTCGTTCCATTTTCTAGACCCTTGTTCAATTAAATCAGCCACTTGAACTGGCTCATATCTTGTTGCTGGGCCGCCAATAAGTCCGCTCTTCAGCCATTTATCCTCTCTAATCGAAATTTCCTTTCCATTCCCATTTGAATACATAATATGCCGAGATATAGAGTTTCTTCCTAGGAGAATACTTTGCCATCCCCACGAAGGTCGAGAACCTTTTCCAGCTTTCCAAAACTCACACTGTGGATAATACAGACCCTTCATTACTTGGCTTAAAAGGGAGTGAGGGTGTTGTGAAATACGCCAAGCTTGCTTCTCTAGCATAGCTTTATTAAAAGCAATTAAATCTTTGAAGCCAAGGCCCCCCTCATCCTTCCTGAGTTTCAGAGTTTCCCATTTTTTCCAATGAACCCCAGCAGTTTTACCACTACTTCTCCACCAGAAATTAGCAACTTTCATCTCAATAGCTTTACAAATTGAAATAAGGATTTTGAAGATGGACATGACATATTGAGGAATGGCCTGTATCACTGATTTAATCAATATTTCCTTCCCTGCTTTTGAGAACAAGTTCTTCTTCCAACTTTCTAACTTCTTGTTAACTCTGGCAAGAATCTAGGCGAACATATCTTTCTTCGAGGCTCCCCAATCCGAAGGAACTCCTAAATACTTCCCTATTTTCTCAATTTCTGGAACTCTCAATTCTGAGGCCATGTTCCTCCTCAAGTTACTTGGATGACATTTGCTAAAATAAATTCTTGATTTATTAAGATTAATAGCCTGACCTGATGCAAAGCAATATTGGTGTAGGATGGCCGCCATATTTTGACATTCAAATATTGTTCCATTAAGAAAGAAAATGGAGTCATCCGCAAATAGCAAATGTGATAGAGTAGGGTAGCTGCTATTCATCTTAATACCTCGAAGTGTGCCATTAGCTACTGCTTGTTTCATCAAGTTAGATAGGACATTGGCCACTAAGATAAAAAGATAGAGGGATAATGGATCACCTTGTCGAATCCCTCGTGTTGGCTTGAAGAAAGGTAGAGGTTCCCCATTAAAATTGACACTGAATGAAACCGTTGACACACACTGCATCACCCATTGTACCCACTGATCACAGAATCTCATCTTGATTAGGCATGCTCTAAGGAAATCCCATTCAATCCGATCATACGCCTTTTGCATATTTACCTTTAGAACAGCTTGGAATTTCTTTTTCCTCTCACGTGTTCGCAACCTGTGAAGTACTTCCTGCACAATCAAGATGTTATCTTGTATTTGCCTTCCCCCCACAAAAACACTTTGCTTTTCAGCAATAAGATTTGGTAGCAAAGGTTTGAGTCTGTTGGTCATCACTTTGGAAATGATTTTATAGATAAAGTTGCATAGGCTAATTGGGTGAAATTGTTCAAGCTTTTCTAGGTTTGGGATTTTAGGAATGAGGGTTATTTGCGTTCTGTTCATATCAGGATTTAGGTATCCAGTAGTGAAAAAATTTGTATTTCCCTGAAAATATCCTGACATATGTCCGGCCAATGATTTCTGAAGAAAAGTCCGTGAAGCCTATCTGGTCCTGGAGCTTTAGTAGCTCCTAATTGTTTCATAGCAGTAGTGATCTCCTCCAAAGTAATAGATTCTACTAACCATTGGTTCATCATTTCATCCATCGAGGTTGGAATATTTTATAGAATAGGCTGAAAATCTCGAGGCTCCGTTGACTCATATAACTTTTTAAAGTATTCCTCCATCATCTTCTTCAAATGCTGGTCCTCTCTCACCCAAACATCTTCTGCATTCTTCAACAAAGAAATTTTATTTTTGATTCTTCTCTAAATAGTTGTGGCATGGAAATATTTTGTGTTTCTATCACCCCATTTTAACCAGCTAATTTTGGACCGCATTCCCCAATACATCTCATCTTGTCGCCACAATTGTTCTATTTCTTGGGTTATCTTCTTTGCTGCCTCACTCTCTTGAGAGACTCTCGTGCTGTTCATCAAAACTTGTAGTTCATTTTTCAGCCAATCAATCCTCATTTTAGCATTAGAGAATCTGTTCTTACTCCACTTCATCAGCTTTTGAGCCACAAGCTGCAGTTTCTCCACCACATTTGTACGTTGAGAGTCGGATTTAGCCCAAGTTTCCTTGACTAGCTGTGCACATTCCTCATCCTCTGACTAGAAAGCTTCGTATTTAAATCTCTTCCCCCTCCGTTTTTTCTGTGGATCAAGTGATAGTATAATAGGGCCGTGATTAGATTCTATAGCTGGTAATGCTATACATTCAGCAGAGGGATATGCAATTCTCCATTTCGAATTACATAGAGCTCTATCAAGACACTTCTTGACCAAATGTTCTCCTTCTTTGTTGTTTGTCCAGGTAAACGCATATCCCTTGCATTCCAAATCCATTAAGGAACATTGGTGCAGAAAGTCTATGAAAGTTGTGAGCCGGTACTTTATTTACCCGCTTTTTCCCAGTGATATAAAATTTCATTAAAATCTCCCAAGCACAGCCAAGGTAGATGATAATGTATACTTTCTCTATGGATAGCCTCCCATAATATTACTCTCTCCTGAAAATCATTAGGAGCAAGTAGAAATGTAATATGCATTCTCTGATTGGTTTCTTTAAGTTGACATTGAGCATTAATAACACTATTCGAGAAAGAAATCTGCGAGCTTGATTGATAAGATTGATTGACAGCAATTTAAAATTGTTTCTGGCCCACAAAAATATACTTGAAATTGTTATGATCACTTGTTTGTTATTCATATAGGTTAAATATTTCAAAATTCTAAAGTTTCACGACGGGAAATCTACAAGCTCTATGGAGTGAAATTTTCTCTAGAGTAGTTTGATTAGCATGATTCTAATTTGATTAAGTCTTAGAACAAGTGTAAGGAAAAATCGAAACAAAATCACGCAAGCCGAAATTGAAACAAAACCATGCTACTAATCGGAGAATTATAAAAAAAGTTATAAACCTATTGCAATTGTGCTGATTAAGTTCTAAACTTATTTTTCGGCCAATTATGTCATAAATCTTTTCCAATTGTATCAGTTCAATCCATTAGGCCAAATTTGACTAGCTGGGGCTAATGAGGACGCTTGTCAACGTTGACTGTCCAACCAATGTTGATGCAAACAATTTTTTTAATACTATTTTATTTTTTTGAATTTTCATAATTATTTTTTTTTCCTTTTTTTTTCTCTTTTTTTTTTTTTTTTCACTCCTTTCTCCCTCTTCCTCTAGTTGGTTGTTGAACTAAGGCAGTCGGTTGGTGGCGAGCTGGAGAAAGGCTAGCTTGCCTTACCGTTACTAGGTGAGGGCGAGCCTTGCTAGGGGCTTAGCAAGAGCAAACCTTGCTAGTTTGGCGAAACCCGTCGGATTTGGCACGGACTGGCCTCGCTAGTAGCTCACCCTCACCTAGTGACAGTGAGGTTGAGCTTGCCAAGGGCTTGTCTCGCCAATGATTGGGCGAGCTTGCCCTTGCCTAGCTTGCCACTGGTTGATTGCCTCAATTCAGCGACCGGCCAAAGGAAGAAAGAGGAACGAGGAAAAAAAAGAAAAAAAATATTATTTAAAAATTATCTACGTTAGCGTTAGCCAGACAGTTAGTGCCGATTGGCCAAATTTGGCTAGATGGACTGAATTGATACAATTGCAAAAGGTTTAAGACTCCATCAATAAAAAAAATAAGTTTATGACTGACTCGGCACAATTGCAATAGGTTTATAACTTTTTTGGTAATTCTCCTCGCTAATAATTGATCGTGTAAGTTTTCATGAAATTGTGTTGTGTAATACATGATGTTTGGTTTGCTAAATGAAATAAAGTGGGAACACAATCATTATTTCGAGAAAAATACTCAATCAATCACAAACCTATCGTGCATATGTCAATTTAGTTGTAAACTTTTTAATTTTTCCAATTTAATCTTAAACCTTTATGTAAAATTCTAATATAGTTCTTCTAGTCAATTTTTTGTCAGAAATTGCTGATGTAGTAATCGAGTCATCATCAACAATTCCACATGATATATCACCAAATTGAAAATTTAAGGGCAGTATATGTTGAAAATTTAAAAATTGTAGCTCCATTGACTTGATCTCAAATATAAGTGGCTACATTCATATCAAAGTATCACTAAGTCAATTACACCTTCAAAAAAATATCTCAATCCTACTCCCCAAATCACCACAACACAAATAGAGAACCATGAAAGACTTAGAAAACTTCCTACCAACTCCAACACAACAAAAAACCAACACAACGATGCAACACATGCACGAACTAAATACCAATTGATACATCTTATCTTTTTTCACTCGTGCAAACTCCTCTTTCAAACTTCTCTTTTTGCCTTTTGAGTCTTGATTTCAGCTAGTAGTGCCTTCTTGTCAATTTTGTCATGTCTTAACTGACTTGATTAGCAAGATGCTCGATTCCTTTTAAGGAGGTTGGCTATTATGTCCTTTGCCCACAAAATAAGAAACGGTCTCTCCAACGCATAAATGGTTGTGAGTTCACGTTCTCATCATATTTCGTATACCCTTTATTTTATACTAATTTCATACTATTCTTTTGATATATAATCTAATGTTTTAAAAAAAAAGTTCTCATATCGAATTCGTTTCTAAGCAGAAGCCTTGCTGGAGTGGATAATGCCTCTACTACCTGTGCTAGCAAATAAACACAAATACTATAAATAAGAAAAGGCTAGGTGTCCATGCCACCAAGCAACTCCTAAAAGAAAAACAAGAGCTTCTCCGGCAAACTAGTAGAACGATTCTCTAAATGCCTTTTTGGATATTCCCGGCTATTCACTGAACGTGAGAAGGAGATGAAGAATCATCTGCTTTCGGAAGAAATTGAAGAGTTTCTTGGGAATCCTACAAGATCCTTCATGAATTCTTGGAAAAAGAGGGAGCGAGCCTATATAAAAAATGGTTGAAAGCAAGCCAATTCAATGAATAGATAGAGTCAATACAAAATCAATAAGAGAAGGTGGTCAGAAAAACTTATTAGATACCATGACTCTGGTATCTAATAAGTTCTACCTACTATTGGATTTGAACCATTTGCATAGGAACAAGTTAATCTTCGAAGTATTTTTCCTTTCCAATATTTTTCTATTGGAGCTTCTCTCATTCCTTTTATCGAGCATAATGATGCAAATCGAGCTTTAATGAGTTCGAATCGAGCTTTTATCTAATGTGCTTGCATATTCGTCCATAGTGTAAACTCTAGCTCTATCCATTCCTTCCATTTTCTTCCAAGGTAGGGATGTTGTAGTAAGGGACCAAAGAGAACTCCATTTTTTGAATGGAGTTTCCCAAGATCTTTGAATGCATGGCCCAAACTCTCCTCGAATCTCACATCATTAACTGCTCTATCCATGTATGGTGGAGGAACTTGATGCTGTTGAATTGAGGATCTAATATTCTCGCACTCAAGCCTCAAACTCATCAAAAGACTGTTTCTTATTTTGTGCCGAAGCAATTTTTAAATCACAGGCTGAAACAAGTGAAATTAAAGGGCATTATTTGAATGCTACTGCAGGTACATGCAAAGAAATGATCAAAAAGGTTGTATTTGCCAGAGAATTGGGAGTTAAGAGTTCTCCTCTTTGGAATTCCCGGTCTTGATTCAATTTCTATGCTTGTGTGAGACTTTCTTCCATTCTTCCATTCTTCCCTTTGTTTGATCTCCTGACTCTCCGAAATGCAAGGGCTAAACTTGGACTCGGATAGGATAGG
>VMYD01000307.1:95000-100000 GCA_007663325.1 Eucalyptus pauciflora | reverse complement strand
AATTTACAAACAATTTTAAAAATTTACAAAAAATTTAAAAATTTACAAAAAAATTCAGCCCTCAGCTGCCTCCTTTTTTTATTTTTTTTAAAAATTGTTTAAAATTGTATACTAATTTTTTTACCACGTCAGCACCAAAACGACGCTGCCGCCACCTTCCCGCCGTCGCAGGAAGGTGGGGGAGGGTCGGCCGGGGCCACCTCCATATATTTTTTTAATTTTTTTTTAAATTTTTAAATATTATTATTTTTATTTTTTAAAATGTTTTAAATAAATTTAGTTTTCAATTTAATTTCATTAGTTTTTATATTAAAGTTTTTACCACGTCAGTACCAAAACGAGGGAAGATACATTGTCTATACCTCTGGGAAAAGCTTGAAAAAAAAAAAAAAAGCTCGAATGGTACGATCCCTCCATCACCCCAGAATGAAAAGGGCGATCTCGTAGTTCTTGGTCCGTGAAGATACATTGTTAGGTGCTCCATTTTATTTTCCCATTGAGGCCGAACCTAAACCTGTGCTCGAGAGATCAAAAAGGGGATCCTATCAACTTGTTTTGACCTAGGATAATAAGCTCATGAGCTTGGTCTTACTTGACTGTCTAGAAATTAAAGAGGACTTCCATCTCCAAGTTGAACTCAGATGTAGCTCGTCTCTTTTTAGATGTAAAGCAATGTCAAACCAAAATACCCAACAAGCATTAGCTCGCTTCGAATCGGTAGTAATCACTAGTGATAGGGCAAAAATTGGGGGTAAGGACAAAGGAAAGAGTGATGCCTACATTAAATCAATTGATTCGTCATGGTAGAGAAGAAAAACGACGCATGAACCGTACTCGAGCTCTGGATCAATGTCCCCAGAAGCAAGGAGTATGCCTGCGTGTTTCAACGAGAACACTGAAAAAACCTAATTCAGCTTTACGTAAGATAGCCAAAGTACGATTGAGCAATCGACATGATATATTTGCTTACATTCCGGGCGAAGGTCATAATTTGCAGGAACATTCTATGGTCTTAATAAGAGGAGGTAGAAAAGAACTGTCTTTTCTGTATACTTTCCTCGGTTCCTTTGCTACCAAGGGCTTTACGCAATCAATTGGATCATATAGATATCCCTTCAACACAACATAGGTCATCGAAAGGATCTTGGAGACCCACCAAAGCACGAAAGCTAGGATCTTTCAGAAAATGGATTCCTATTCGGAGAGTGCATAACCGCATGGATAAGCTCACACTAACCCGTCAATTTGGAATCCAATTCGGATCCAAGAACAGAGGACTGTGTTGGCCGTAAGAGATGTGAATCCGTTGTCCAACAGATTTTTTTAGCGTTTGAGTTTATTTATGGCATGAAACAACTCGAAGCATGGGTCTAGCGTATTAATACGTTCTAGAAAAAATCACGTAAATACATTTTGAATACAATTGATTTTTTTTTACCAACAAAAATCCGTGCTAAAAAAAAGATAATATATTATTATTTTTTCTTTTTTGAGTACGGTAGCTTTACCCTCCAGCTAGTCCTAAAAGCCAGTCTTTCGCCATTGCTTACAAGTAGTTTTGTTGGTTGGTTAATCAGTCACATTTTTTTTTCATGAAATGGGTTGAATTTGTATTAGTCTGGATACAAGTATTCAATTAGTTTAGACTTGTTTAATTTTGAATTGGGACCAAGACAAAAAAGGCTCTTCTATTGAAGAGCCTCATACTTCCTTCTTGTGTGTACTTGTCATTTGTAATGGCTTTAGTCACTCTTTCAATGCTTTCTTAACCAATAAGACCGGTTGACAATAGCTCTGACTTTGCTTTTCAACAGGATATATTCAACAATCTTAGACTTCTTTGAATATCAAATACTCATAAGAAATCATTCAATTCAAATAGTTTAATAGTTAGCAGTATTGAACAAGCGAGTTATCGGTTCAGGGAAAGAGAAAGAAAAGGAAGCAGCTGAATGGATTCGCATTCCATTGAAGTAGGGTTCCAAACCCACCATTCTGGCCTATTATTGATAGGGATTATTATCAATAAGATTGAGTCCAATAGAAATGAATAAGGAAATAGTGGATTCCATCGTTTCTATGGTTATGTCTTAAACGGTGAGGTCCTCTATATATACCAGAGTCTCTTACTTCATTTAATTAATGCTATTAGCAAGTTGTACAGTTTACATTCTTCGGGCGCATTTTCATACACCCACTTCTAAGAGCGGAGGGGATTCTTTCTAAGGGAAACCAAACCCCTTACTACAACAAGGGACATTCATTCACTAACGATCTTTTAACAAGGTTGAAGAAAAGCCTAATGCCTTGACCCATCGGGAGCTATCAAAATGCCGATATCAGCCCCCAAAAAGGTGATTGATCATGAGGGGGTAGGGATGGCTATATTTCTAGGAGTGAACTCCAGGTGAATATGAAGCGCATGGATACAATCTCATTTTTCAATTATTCAACCATTTCATTTTACCAAGTTCAATGTTAGCTAGATTAGTCAACATTTATATGTTTCGATGCAACAACAAGATGTTATTTGTAACAAGTAGTTTTGTTGGTCGGCTAATTGGTCACATTTTTTTTCATGAAATGGGTTGAATTGGTATTAGTCTGGATACAACAAAATAATTCTATTCGATCGAATGTCCATATTCGACCTTGGTTCCGTAGGAGCAAGTTAGAAAGATTGAGAAATAGAACCATTTGATTTGATTCGTTCTCAATAGCCATGAGATAATCATCTTAGGGTGATCGTTTTGTCGACGGATGCTCCTATTACACTCGTAGTCTCTGAAGGATGAGAACCAATTATGTAGCATCTACATCAAGAATTCAAGTATTGTATACGTCATTAGTCCAATCCTTTGTAGGAACTACTTGTAATAACGAACTTGCAAAATGGATCTGTTTATCATAAAAAGATTGACTCGGGCTTAATCCTTTATTTTCTTAACACAATTCCTTACTCCGAAGGGTAGGAGGGGTCCCTAAACGTGCGAAAAAGGCCCTATATTTGAAGCTAGGGACAATCTTCCACTTCTTTAGCTTGTAGTTCGCGAATCCCATCCAACAAGAGATGGATGCTTTTTTGCTTCCTTAATTAATGCAATTCCTCCTTCATCCCTCCCTCGATCTCGGTTAGTATTCGGATAGTGTTCACCCAACCGTCCTGAAGTAGAATAAGTTCTTGGGAAGATCAAAGAAAGAACAACTTCTTCCTCCGTAAGGAATTCTTCCAAAAATTCCGAACCTAATCTTTTTAAAAAAGTGCGTACAATGCCTTTATTTTCATAGTTGTCATTCCTTAACTTAATTCTGACTCTATTTATTGGAAGAAAATAAGTTTGTTGAAATGTTGAACATGATAAATTCTCCTGTTTGTGCCTCATAAAAAGAACGCGCAGGTTGATGTATCATTACCTTGATAATATAACAAATGGTTCCTCTATCTCGCATGAGAGGTGAGGAGACCAATTGAAAGGGATGTAGCGTAGCTTGGTAGCGCATTTGTTTTGGGTACAAAATGTCACGGGTTCAAATCCTGTCATCCCTACCTATTACTTCTCGTCTAAGTAGTAACAAAGGATTTATTGAAATCGATTAAAATCACGCATACATGATCTTTTTTTATTATATCATATTCTATATGATAGTCTTATGCATACAAGATGTATTCGGGTTATAAAAAAAATAAAAATCCTCTTTTTTTTTTCTTTTTTTTTTTAGTTTTAGCTAGTGTGATAATGATAAGAAGATAAGAAAGCACTCTTAGTTCAGTTTGGTAGAACGTGGGTCTCCAAAACCCGATGTTGTAAGTCAAAATAGAAAAACTCGCATTGGTTTTAGGGATAATCAAGCTTGAACTAATGACTTCCACCTCATCAAGGTGACACTCTACCGCTGAGTTATATCCCTTCCCTACTCCCATTAAGAAATAGAACTGACTAATCCTAAGACAAAGGGTCGAGAAACTCAATGCTACTATTCCACTATTCTTGAACAACTTGGAGCCGGGCCTTCGTTTCGCACTATTACGGATACAAAAATAATGGAAAAAATTGGATTCAATTCTCAACTGCTCCTATCGGAAATATGATTGAATACGAATTCGAGCCATAGCACACGGTTTCATAAAACCGTACGATTTTCCCGATCTAAATCAAGTAGGTTTTACATGAAGAAGATTTGGCTCAGCATGCCCTTCGTCTCTTCTTTTAGGCGGGCAGTGAAAACTCTCTATTTTTTTTAAGAATACCGCTTTTCCTACCTGTATCGAATAGAACATGCTGAGTCAAATCTTCTTCATGTAAAACCTGCTTAATATAGATTGGGAAAATCGTATGGTTTTATGAAACCGTGTGCTATGGCTCGAAGCCGTATTAAATCCTATTTCCGATAGGAGCAATTGAGAATTGAATCCAATTTTTCCTTGAGTTGAGAGATGGGTTAACAATGCTAATGGTTTTGTCTACCCTTTCTTCTGATTGATATCCGGGAGTCACTGAACTTAGAATAGTGAATCTAGTTCAAGCAGAATCATAAGAAGAAGCCCTTGTTGGAGTTGTAGGAAGAAGTGCTGCAACAATGGCTATTTCCGCTCCGGGGAGATCTTCTTTTCTTTGGTAGGGATGGGACTAAAGAGCTCTAATAGAAGAGCGGCAACAACTTATCCGAAAAAACTTGTTCTCTTATCGTAAAACGTCTTGCTTTGAACATTCTTCCAAAAAGAAAATAGAGAAAGAATGGATTGTTTCAGTGACATCTAATAAGACTGAATAGGATTTGAAGAGCTCTCACGATCATTCACATCTATTTCAGCAGGCAGGAAGGGTGCGGAGAAAGATATAGACTAGAAACGACATCTCTTATGTCAATGGACACCAAAGGGATATTAAATGAATGGAATTGTGATATGGATGGAGCTACCACTTCAACAATCAACTGAGCTCAGGAAGTCAGGTTAAGACGTCGACTTATATAGGGTCTTTTTCGAGAAGATGAAAAAT
>VMYD01000307.1:0-90000 GCA_007663325.1 Eucalyptus pauciflora | reverse complement strand
TATCACTATATTTCTTCCTTTTTCTACTTCTTCTTCCAAGTACAGGATAACCCTAAGGGGTTGTGGGTTTTTTACTACCAATTGGGGCTCTCCCTTCACCACCCCCATGGGGATGGTCTACAAGGTTCATAACCACTCGTCTTACTACAGGACGCTTACCTAGCCAACTTTTAGATCTGGCTCTACCCAACTTTTTCTGGTTCACCTCAACATTCCCCATTTGTCCGACTGTTGCTAAGCAGTTTTTGGATATCAAACGGACCTCCCCGGAAGGTAATTTTAATGTGGTCGATTTCCCCTCTTTTGCAATCAATTTCGCTACAGCACCCGCTGCTCTAGCTAATTGTCCACCCTTTCCAAGTGTGATTTCTATGTTATGTATGGCCGTGCTTAAGGGCATATCGGTTGAAGTAGATTCTTCTCTTTGATCAATCAAAACCCCTTCCCAAACTATACAAGCTTCTTCCAAAGCATACAGCTTTTTGGATGTAAACGATGATATCTATACAGATAGATCTTATATATATATATATATATATCATATAATGAAGTACTCCATGAGTGGATATATAGGAATCCAAATCTGCCGGATCACTCATGTTATGATCTTCTACATCCTAAGTCTTCCCGTTTCGTCATCTGGCTTATGTTCTTCATGTAGTATTCAGACCGAATGACTATGAAATTACGTCGATACTTCCACATATTACGGGTAACGTAGGAGACATCTTCATTTTCCCTCGGGGAATCTTTCAATTACCACTGCTTAGCTTTTTAATTCGCCTTAACCTGCTCGCTGTGGACATAAGGATTGACGTGTGCCAAGACAGCTGTCCTGTGAATTCCTTAATCCACAAAGGCTAATGCCATAAGACGAGCAAGACTAAAGCAAGAGAAGATTGGCAACAGCAGATAAGACCACTTATTCCTTGGGCTTAAGTTAAGGTTTCCTAAAAGAGCTTATTCTCGGCATCCCCTACTTCTCTTCCTCCAAAAGAGTCAAGCGTATTTCAAAAATGACAATAGCAGCAGATGTAAGAGCAGGTCCTATCTCGCAAAAATTGGCATCATCTTCTTCCTTCAAACCAGAAAAAAGGCTTATTCCGTCAACAGGGGATTCTTCCACCATCAATGTCCTAACAGCGGACTTTATGTTACTTCTTCTTTAATTGAGATAGGTAAACCAAGAGTACTCCCCCTTGGAGAACTGTATTTGAGAATTTCATCTCGTACAACTCAAACAAAAAACCCAAATATTGCTTTGGTTGCAAGGGATATGAAATAGAAAGTTTGAAACTCCGAAATCAACCTTTTCTTCAAAAGATACAAACAACAAAAATCACAACCGCCAAAGCTCACCAACCAAATCTCAATGAAAAAAAAACTTATTGCAACTATGAACTCTTGTCTCCAGCTATTGGGGATCCCATTTCTGTACCAACCCAAGATATGCTTATTAGTCTATATGTATTAACGAGTGGGAATCACCGAGATATTTGTATAAATAGGTATAATCCATGGAATCACATAAACTATCAAAATGAAAGAACTTATGATAATAACTATAAGTATAGAAAAAAAAACCCTTTTTTTTGTAATTCCTATGATGCAATTGGAGCTTATTGATAGAAAAGAATCAATTTAGATAGTCCCTTGTGGCTTTGATGGCGACTAGATCAACTCCTGCCCCACTCCCACCTCTTCCGAAAAGACAAGCTTACCTCGATCTAACATGAGTCAATCATCCACTTTGGTATCTTATTGAAAAAAAATGGTGCTATTGTTCCTCCATTGATCAATAATTTTGATTTTTGGAAAGTATCATGATCATCCAATAATAATGGTTTCCATTTTTTCAAATGAACGATTTGAAGACCTATTGATTCTAACAACTGATTGTAGAGTTGATCATTTGGACCTTTCAATTCATAGACGTGGATCTCGGACTTATGAATAGGGGTATTCCCAAAACTCACAAAGAAAAAAGGAAGTGAGTTAGACAAAAGAAGAAGAAACTTGGACAAAATGAAACGAAGTGACCAGAGAAGCCCCTGCATATGTTGCCCTTATCTATTCATGGTTCTGGATCCAGATGTGGAACTAGAATGGGCTCTGACTTCGGTCACAGACCTGGATTAGGAATAGGCTTTGGATCCATGGCCTTGGATATTCTATCGATAGGTCTTCCCAAAAAAAGAAAGAAAGAGAATTCCTTAGGGTGAGCAAGGAAACTAACTCAAGAAAAGGCAAAGTCAATTAGAGGGCCTACGGTACCCTAAAGGGGGTGGGGCTCAACCACGAGGGACGTTATTTAAGGCATATTCCAGTTTTGAAATCTTGAACTCTTGACTCAAAGCCCGCTGCTAAAGTTGAACTATATAGGTCCTTTCATTCTTTTCCCTTCTTCCTTCAATTTTAGGAATGTCTTTTATTTTCTCTTTCCATTCTAGTATGATGATAGCAATGGTTATATCTATCATTTACTAGAATTCTCCTCTCTAAGGTTATTATGTAATTTTCTCTAGAACCCTTGGTTGGGCTAGGATCCCGATAAAGGAGAATGTTCAAAGCGAGACGTTTTTCGATAAGATTACTTCATCTCATGGATTGGATTTGAACCAATCAAGCAACTTTCCTTGCCATGAGCTCCCATATGACATAAGCGCTCTTGGGTGGGCTAGGCCCTTCCATCAAATCTTTGAGAAGAGGCCAAATCTCGTATTTGATGGTCGGTGTGGCGATAGGCTTCGCTTCTACGATTGCCTTCCCAGTCGTTGCAAACACTGAGCGAGAAGGGTAAGGGGCTCACAAGACCCAAGTAAGCTTACAAAGTTCATCATTATCAAGTGCTTTTTGGGTCGTCTCAGACCTTGCAATTGAACTTTATCCCCAAAATATCTTGAAACTTTTTATTTTACCTTAAATACAAAGGATTTACTTGTTACTAATATAGTCTAGCCTGTGCTCTTCTTTCTTTAGACCCCTTGTTTCACTCCGATAGTATCATAAATTAGGTCGATACATATAATAAATAAGGATGTGCAATAGATAAAATCCTATGTAAGAACAATGAAAAATTAAGCAAGTAAAAAGAAAGGCCTTCTTCATGTCCATGATTACGTCCTGGATCATTAGATAGGAATCCAAAGATGAAGAGAGAAACAAAAAATATCACTACTGTGTAAACAAAGAGTTTGAGAGTAAGCATTACACAATCTCCAAGATCTTTTTTTTTTTCAAAAAAAAAAGAAAAAGAGAGAGAATAGATTCTCCATTTTTATACCCCATATTCTCCTTTCATCCGGAGTTGCCGTAAGAAGAATGCTTGGATGAAGCTTGTACAGTTTGGGAAGGGGTTTTAATTGATCAAAAAGAAGAATCTACTTCAACCGATATGCCCTTAGGCACGGCCATACATAACATAGAAATCACACTTGGAAAGGGTGGACAATTAGCTAGAGCAGCGGGTGCTGTAGCGAAACTGATTGCAAAAGAGGGGAAATCGGCCACATTAAAATTACCTTCTAGGGAGGTCCGTTTGATATCCAATACCTAGGGGCGCGAGACAACTCTCTCTAAGGAACTAGGCAAAATAGCCCCGTAACTTCGAGAGAAGGAGTGCCACCTCACAAAGGGGGTCGCAATGACCAGGCCCGGGCGACTATTTACCAAAAACACAGGTCTCGCAGCTTGTGCTACTGAATCAACTGCTTTATTCTTGGTACCAACAATTAAAAACTGTTTTCCCCTACTTGCTGCATCAAAAACTAAATCTTCGTTCGGCCCGAGGAAACCTTTGCAGGCCTCCATTACCTTTTGGGAGGCCTACGCCCCATAAAAACTATCTACTTGAGACTGTCCCTTGGCCTGTAGGTCTTGACACAAGGTTAGAATTCTAACTCTTCCAAATTGGTATCTCACTGATTGCTTGGGCCCCCCTACACCTAAGACACCAGAATATCGAACCATGAACGGAGAAAGGCATGAGAGAAAAGCATATTGACTAGTGATTGGGAGGCCCCAATTCTTGACTGGAGGGGACACCAAAGGCCTCTGCCCTTCCATTCCTTGGATAGATAAAGAGGGAGGGTAGAAGATACTATCATTACTACCTGGACAATTAGACATCCAACCCATAATCGCAACAACCCAATTGCAAGAGCGGAGCTCTACCAACTAAGCTATATCCCCCCAAGCCAAATGGAGCATATACTAGGAGGGTGGGTGCAGGGTGGACGATTTCAAAGCGGACTCTCCATTCATTAGATAGAGAAGATCACCAAGATTTTGTGATCCGCTGCCGAACTTATTCCAATTCAATGAGTATTCTCAATATTATGCCTTTAAGAGGACTCGAACCTAATCACAATCTTATAATAAAAACAAGAGATCTTTCTTGATCAATCTCCTTGCCCCTCATTTTTCGAGAATTAGAAAGATCATTTTCAAGTTTGAATTTGTTTATTTGAAATCTGGGTTCTTCTACTTCATTTTTATTTACTTATTTTTTTCCCTCTTTCTCTCATTCAAAACCGTGCATAGACTTTCATCTCGCACGGCTCCTAAGTGATAAAAGAAAGAAGAACTCAATCAGTATGCGCAAGAAATAGGCCAATTCAACGGCTTTTTGCTCAATTTCACGCGGAGTCAAATTCTCATCAGTACGCGTCAAGGGAATGGCTCCTTGTCCTTTGATTTCCATATTTCTTTCCCTTTTTTTTTTCTACCAATGGTGATCTGAACTAGTCGCACATACACCCTAGTACATGTTCCACGACGCTGAGGACATTACAGCAAGTTTTGATTTGGATCTTCTACCACTTCGTGGGCCGCGTATTCTCGGCATCCAGATTCTATGCATCTATCCTAGCAGCTACCCCACAAATTCCGAATTCCATCTATTGCTCTAGGGCTTCTTAGTGAGAGGAAAGAAAGCTACTTTCTATACAAACTCAAGAGAGTCTCTAAGTCCTCGGTATCCAAAAACAATTCGATGGAAAATTGACTTTATTAAATAAAAAAGGATCAATCCAAGGGGTTAACAATCCAAGGGGTTGGTTTACTTTTGGACATGCTTCGTTTGCTCTGCTCTTCTTCTTCGGACACATTTGGCATGGTGCTAGAACCTTGTTTAGAGATGTTTTTGCTAGTATTGACTTCAAAAGTTTCTTATAATTTAATCCATAACAATTTTCGCATTGAACCCACAAATGCCTATATTTTTTAGTTACGAAAATGGGATCCCCAATAGTTGGAGACAAGAGATTCATATGAGAAAACATAAGTAAACGAGCCTCCCCTAACTTAACTCTTACTACATATATATTTCATTAAAAAATGAATGCATTTTTTTTGTTATCTCTTCATTATTTAGGGATAATTTACATTTCTATGATCTCATAGATAATCATTCATAATTAACTAGATCATTGATAGAAGTAATATCCAAATACCAAATCCGACCTCTATATAACCTTCGTGAAGTAGAATAAGGACAATGTACTTTCCCTACTCTCCCTTGGAAGGACAAACATCATTTGTATCCGAGGTAAAGGATCCGATCCCGTAGTTTACCCTGCTTGTAGAGCTATCAAGTTTTCCTTCCTTTATTTTGAGTTGCTAGTAGGAAGCTAGGCTATGGAAATTCAATTCTGAGGTTGATGTGAATCGCTGCGGAAGGATCGTTCTACGAAGGCCTAGAGGGTGCGAATTGCAAACCTTGACCTCCAATCAAACCTGTGATTGGCAACCTCGGTAAGAACGTGACCTGTTGACGAACACGTGTCAACCAACCAACGTTATAGACGCCACGAGTGAAAGAATTCGCTATCTCGCTCGATAAGTCAAATCGACCGTCACAAGGGAATCTTGATTAGGTCAAGTCCTCAAAAGAACAGTAAAAAGAATCTCTCAATTATTTCTCAAAGTAAAAATATGTCTGTCCCCAAAGAAATTCAGTCAGTCTTATATATAGGCTTTCTAGCCATCACACAAACCCTAAAAGAAACCCTAGAAATATAATGCGTCATATTCTAGAATATTCTATATATATATCTATATATATCTATATATATATATCTCTCTATATAGATATATATATATCTATATATATTTGACTTGGTCAAATATTTGGTGTCCATATAATCAAATTGCGCCAAGATTTCCAAGATTCTTCAAGATTTGATCCAAGGTTATCTCCACGCTGAAGATCACGAACCATGACACCAACAGCTTGCCTAAATTGCTTGGCCCGCGCTCGAGTGATCGAACCAGTAGGAATAGACAATGAGTCCTTAGCACCACCTCCTCGATATGGCTCGATGTCCACATCATTCCCTCCCCCGTGCAAAGGATTTGCCCTCAAATCATCACTGGCATCGAAAAGAGTCAAGTCAGAAACATTAAATGTTGCACTAACATCATACTTACCTGGAAGATCAAGCTTGTAGGCATTATTGTTAACTCTTTCCAAAACCATAAAAGGTCCATCCCCTCGCGGTAATAACTTAGAATGTCGCTGCTCAGGAAATCTCTCTTTGCGCATATGAACCCAAACCCAATCGCCAGGTTCAAACACCACTTCCTTACGCCCTTTGTTGGCTTGCCTTGCATATTGCTCAGTCTTGCGCTCAATATTTGCGCGCGTCTTCTCATGCAACACCTTGATAAATTCAGCTTTCTTTGCTCCATCTAAATCCACACGCTCATCAATAGGTAAAGGGGTTAAATCTAACGGAGTTAACGGATTAAAACCATAGACAACCTCAAATGGTGCAAATTTAGTAGCAGAATGCATGCTCCTATTATATGCAAATTCAACATGTGGTAGACAATCTTCCCAAGATTTTATGTTCTTTTTAATAATAGCTCGCAACAATACCCCTAAAGTTCTATTAACTACCTTGTTTGACCATCAGTCTGTGGATGACAAGTAGTAGAAAATAACAACCGTGTTCCTAATTTTTTCCACAATGTTTTCCAAAAGTAGCTAAGAAATTTAGAATCTCGATCTGAAACAATCGATCTAGGCATGCCATGCAAACGTACAACTTCCCTAAAGAACAAATCAGCAACATGAGATGCATCATCAGTTTTATGACAAGGTATAAAATGAGCCATCTTTGAAAACCGATCAACAACCACATAAATAGAATCTCTACCATACTTAGACCTAGGCAATCCTAACACAAAATCCATAGAAATATCAGTCCAAGGATGCGTTGGAATAGGTAATGGTGTATACAAGCCATGCGGTTTAGTTGTAGACTTTGATTGCTTACAAGCAATGCATCTCTCACAGACACGTGTAACATCTCTCTTCATATGTGGCCAATAAAAATGTTCATGTAATACTTCATAAGTCTTACTAATGCCAAAATGTCCCATTAAACCACCACTATGCGCTTCTCGCACCAACAATTCACGCAAAGAACACTTAGGCAAACATAGTTTGTTTTCACGGAAAAGATAACCTTCATGCCTATAGAATTTATCAAATGCCGCGTGTTCACATACTTCATATACTCTCCCAAAGTCATCATCATCAGTATATAAGCCCTTGATATGCTCAAAACCTAGACACTTTGCTTCTAAAATAGTTAGAATCGCATACCTTCGAGAAAGTGCATCGGCTACCACATTCTCCTTACCTTTCTTGTACTTGATCACATATGGAAAAGTCTCAACGAACTCCATCCATTTGGCATGTCCTTTATTCAACTTTTGCTGCCCTTTCAAGTACTTCAAGGTCTCGTGGTCGGTGTGGATCACAAACTCCTTTGGCCATAAATAATGTTGCCAAGTCTCCAAAGCTCGCACTAAAGCATACATCTCCTTATCATAGGTAGGATAATTCAATGTTGCTCCACTCAATTTTTCGCTGAAATAAGCTATGGGACGCTCTCCTTGCATCAACACGGCTCCAATTCCTGTACCAGAAGCATCGCACTCTATCTCAAAAGTAGCACTGAAATTTGGCAAAGATAACAAAGGAGCATTAGTTAACTTATCTTTTAGCAGATTAAATGCTTTCTCTTGCTCTTCTCCCCACATGAAACCCACGTGCTTCTTGATAACCTCAGTTAAAGGTGTGGCAATGGTGCTAAAATTTCTCACAAATCGCCGATAAAAACTCGCCAATCCATGAAAGCTACGCACCTCTCCTACGGTCTTAGGCGTTGGCCATTCACGAATTGCTTTGACCTTTTCTTCATCAACTTGTATACCATCAGCACTAACAACAAATCCTAGAAATACTAATTTGTTGGTAACAAAAGAGCACTTCTTTAGATTAGCGTATAATTGTTCGGTCCTTAAAACCTGCAAGACAGCTCGCACATGCTTAATATGGTCATCAGGGCTTTGACTATATATCAAGATATCATCAAAATAGACAACCACAAATCGACCAATAAAAGCACGCAAAACATGATTCATAAGTCGCATAAACGTGCTCGGTGCATTAGTTAATCCAAATGGCATGACTAACCACTCATATAACCCATACTTGGTCTTAAATGCAGTTTTCCATTCATCACCTTCTTTCATCCTAATTTGATGATAGCCACTTTTCAAATCGATTTTAGTGAAAATGCAAGAACCATGCAACTCATCCAACATGTCATCTAACCTAGGAATAGGATGTCGATATTTTACCGTAATATTATTGATTGCTCGACAATCGACACACATTCGCCAAGTTCCATCCTTCTTTGGCACCAACAAAACAGGGACATCGCACGGGCTAAGACTCTCTCTCACATGCCCTCACTCCAATAGTTCGCTAACTTGCCGCTGAAGTTCCTTTGTCTCCTCGGGATTGCTTCGATATGCAGGTCGGTTAGGTAATGATGCACTAGGAATCAAGTCAATTTGATGTTCTATGCCTCGAATCGGTGGTATCCCTCCAGGAAGTTCATCAGGAAAGACATCTTCAAATTCCTGCAATAAAGACACAATAGGACTAGGCAAACTTGGGTCAAGATCGTTAGTAGAAAAAAAAACCTCCTTGTACACAAGTACAAGCATTGGTCGATCTAGAACTAAGGCTCTCCTCACTTCACTTGATTTTGCATAAAAATTATTTTGCCTCTTTTCTTTCCTCTCTTCTTTTCCCTCGGTTTTTACCACAATCTTTCTCTCGACCTCTCCTTTTCCTTGCGTCTCAAACACACCACGCAAGCCCTCGGATTTCTCACCTTTTCTCTCTCTCTCGGCTTCTCGTTGTAACTTTAACTGATCTTGATACACCTCACTAGGTGTCATTGGTACCAAGGTATAAGTCTTTTGATTCATCACCAATGAATAACGATTAGTATATCCATCATGATGTACCTTTCGATCATATTGCCATGGTCTTCCAAGTAAGACATGACCCGCTTGCATAGGTACAACATCACACTCTACCTCATCCTTGTATTTCCCTATCTCAAATGGAATTCGAACTTGTTTCGACACTTTCACCTCACCACTATCATTTAACCATTGAAGTCTATAAGGCCTAGGGTGCTTTGTCGTTTTCAAACCCAACTTATCCACCATAATACAACTTGCCACATTCGCACAACTACCTCCATCAATTATCATACTACAGATCTTACCATTCACCACACATCTTGTATGAAACAAGTTATCTCTTTGTTGATGATGCTCCTCCACTTTTACTTGCACGCTCAGAGAACGCCTAACCACCAATAAGTCTCCTTTTATAGCCACTTCTCCATCACTACAATCCTCCAACGGTGGCATCTCATCATCTTCTTCTTCCCTCTCACTTTCGGACTCAACATCACCATGTCCAGTCATGATCATCACCCTCCTATTAGGACATTGATTCGCCATATGACCCCTGCCCAAACACTTAAAACATTTAATCTCACGAGTTCTAGTGTTAGGGTTTTCGGTTTTACCTGAAGCCGAATTCGTTCCAACTTTACCGTCCCTCTCCTTCTCCTTTGAGGTTTCGGTTTTGGTGTTGTTTCCTCTCCAATTTGGCTTTTCATCTCTCTTCCAATTGGATCTCCAATTTTGATTGGAACCTCCTCCACTTTTGTGAATTCGGTCCATCTTCAATTGCCGCTCAACTTTGATGGCTTTGTCCACCAATTCCTCCAATTCAACATAGTGTTGCAGCTCCACCACCCTTGCTATGTCTCGACTCAAACCACTCAAAAATCTTGACATTGTGGCCTCACGATCCTCCACCACATTAGCACGGATCATGGCAATCTCCATCTCCTTGTGATACTCTTCCACGCTCTTATTGCTTTGTGTGAGATTTTGTAACTTTTGAAACAAATCTCGATGGTAATGACTTGGTACAAAACGCCTCCTCATCACTGCTTTCATCTCATCCCACGTCTCTATCGGTCTTTCACCATTGCGCCTCCTACTAGTCACAAGTTGATCCCACCAAATTATAGCATAATCAGTAAATTCAACAGCTGCAATTTTTACCTTTTTGAGCTCAGAGTATCGTTGGCAATCAAATACCATCTCCATGCGTTTCTCCCACTCTAGATACACATCGGGATCATTCTTTCCTTGGAAAGAAGGAATCTTCATCTTAATATTGCCAAGTTCATTATCTTCTCGGTGTCTAAACCCTCGGGCTCCATTCCACCTTCCAAATCGAGCATCTCGATCATCCTCCATGTCAGCCTCATCATCATCATAATGCCGTTGCCTTCTAGGTTGTGTTCTAGAGGCATCTCGCTGATGTTGCGGCCTTCCTCGGGGTATCTCTCGGTCACCATCAACCCTCATGCCATTCCCCATCATTCGGCCACTAAGCTCCTCCACTACGACCCTCAATTGCTGGATGCTTTCCACGAGCGCTTCATCCCTTCGTATGGAGTCAACCTCCCTTTGATTCACGCTTTCTTCGCGCGACATATTTTAGACCTGCAAATAAATGTTAGTCACAAAAATCCTCACCAATCGCTCCCTCACGTGTTTCTCTCAAGGTGTTTGTCACTCCCTCACGTGTTTCTCTCAAGGTGTTTGTCACTCCTCTCGTGTTTAACTCAAGTTTAGGCTTTTTTTTTTTACCCTCAATTAAACTCACACACTCTTGCCTTTTTCCTCTCGTATTCTCTTTTCACAAGTTCTTTATTGGACTCAAAACCTATCTCTCAACCCTCTCACGACAATCAATCAAACTAATCAAACAAGATTAGATCACTACTGATTTTGTTTCAGCAAGTAACAATTTCAAACCAACAAGTACAACTTTCAAAATTCCAATTGAAACGCAAATCACTACTGATTTTTTTTTCAATTCAGTCCACTAACAAACAAGTCATCTTCTTGATTTTTTTTTTCGGCTATATTTTTATTTTTTTGCCGAATCTGTTTTTTTTTTCTCTTGCGCACTTTTTTTTTATTGCGTTTTCTTTCTTTTTTTTTTTGAAGAACTTTCTCTTCTTTTTTTTTGACGAACTCAGATACAATTTAAGATGCTAGGAAAAAAAAATTAAAACTAACAGCAAACAACTACGTATGGAAGCACAAAACCAATCAGATCCCTAAATTGGCTAGAACCGAAACCCTAGCTCAATAAATCTCAAATTGCTGAATATAAACAAAAATTAAAGATAAATAGACCTTGTAGAAGCAAGCTCTGATACCAAACTGATGTGAATCGCTGCGGAAGGATCGTTCTACGAAGGCCTAGAGGGTGCGAATTGCAAACCTCGACCTCCAATCAAACCTGTGATTGGCAACCTCGGTATGAACGTGACCTGTTGACGAACACGTGTCAACCAACCAACGTTATAGACGCCACGAGCGAAAGAATTCGCTATCTCGCTCGATAAGTCAAATCGACTGTCACAAGGGAATCTTGATTAGGTCAAGTCCTCAAAAGAACAGTAAAAGAGAATCTCTCAATTATTTCTCAAAGTAAAAATATGTATGTCCCCAAAGAAATTCAGTCAGTCTTATATATAGGCTTTCTAGCCATCACACAAACCCTAAAAGAAACCCTAGAAATATAATGCGTCATATTCTAAAATATTCCTAAACAAGAAGATATATATATATATATATATATATATATATCTCTCTCTATAAATATATATATCTATATATATTTGACTTGGTCAAATATTTGGTGTCCATATAATCAAATTGCGCCAAGATTTCCAAGATTCTTCAAGATTTGATCCAAGGTTATCTCCACGCTGAAGATCACGAACCATGACACCAGCAGCTTGCCTAAATTGCTTGGCCCGCGCTCGAGTGATCGAACCAGTAGGAATAGACAATGAGTCCTTAGCACCACCTCCTCGATATGGCTCGATGTCCACATCAGAGGTGGGCAAGGTTTAGAATCTCTTAGGACAGTTTCTTCGATCCTAGCTTAGGATGAACGCTGGCGGCATGCTTAACACATGCAAGTTGGACGAGAAGTGGTGTTTCTAGTGGCAGACGGGTGAGTAACGTGTAAGAACCTGCCCTTGGGAGGGGAACAACAATTGGAAACAACTGCTAATACCCTGTAGGCTGAGGAGCGAAAGGAGGAATCCGCTCGAGGAGGGGCTCACGTCTAATTAGCTAGTTGGTGAGGCAATAGCTTACCAAGGCGATGATCAGTCATCCGGGTGAAAGTAGAATGGCTAGTTGTTAGTCGCCTTCACTATCAAGTAAGGTTATCCTTCATATAAGTAAAGGCAAGACGAAAGCATTTGAACTCATTATTTTTTTTCTTTTTAATCCATTTTAAAAAAGAATATTCCATTTTTAACGAAATAAAAAAAAAAAAGAAATTCATCATGGAAAATATTTCATTTCGATTGTTAATTTTTAACATTTTTCTATCTTAATTATGAGATAGAAGAAGCAGAAAATTCTAACCTTTCTATTTTATTAGATGGGGCGATTTAGATGAGATCCAATGTAGATCCAACTTTCTATACACTCATAGGATCCGGGCGGTCCGGGGGGACTCCCACGGCTCCTCTCTTCTCGAGAATCCATAGATCCCTTATTAGTGTATGGACAGCTATCTCTCAAGCATAGGTTTAGGCCCAGTCTACATCGGAATCAACCTCTGAATTGATTTACCTAGTAGCGACATGAACAATCCTTTCCAACTTGAGAGAAGTAGGATTAAAGGTGTATTGTCTTTTACATAAGAATAGTCTGAGTTGTTTCAAACTAGTGAGTGGTCAATTTAGAGCTAATAAAACTAGCTAGCAAGCTAGCGAAGCTAACTAGCAAGCTTCTCCCTATCTTTCTCCCCTTCTCTCTACCGCCTCAACTCCCATTGGGGTCCGGATCACTCAAGAAAGAGTAGCTCTTCGGAAGAAAAAAAAGTCGTTCTTTGGGAGGCCTTATGGAATGCTTAGCCAATGCGGGATTGAAAGAACTTCACTTCTCAAAAAGTCTTTAAATTGAAATTTAAAGAAAAGTCTATTAGGGATTTGCATTTTAGGAAGCTTCAATTTTCCTTCTTCAAATTCAGAAGAAAGAGTGCATCTCCGCCACACCACTCCTGCATAGGCTTTTTCTCCTATTTCCAATTACTTTTTGCTACTACCTAACTACCATATACTAGCTTCCTCTATTTCCAATACCCTCTTGTGCTAGCTTGTATAAGTCTAAAGGAGGAATAGCTACGGGGAAAAGAAGAAATAATTCTCTTTCATTTGTGTTCTATTATACGATATACGAAGTGTAGTTTTCATAAACTCAATCCATTTTTAATCTTCTTCTACTTGTTTCCAATCTCTCATTCTCACTCCGGATCTTCTTCCCAATTATCTACTCATGAATAAATAGTTTAATTAACAAAATTACATTGGGAGAGTCACATGGCATTTTGAATATTTATTCATCAATTCCTTTGTTTTTGGTGCAAGGATTCGGCTTAGGTGCTCCTTTTAAAGGCAGGTCATTTATATCGGAATTAGATTCACAATGCATGCTTTCTTGTCACACTAACTGTGCTTCAAACCCTCCGTTCCAAATCTGTCTTCTTCTTCTCAGATACAACACACTCTGCACAACCAAACTCCAAAGTCTAGCCCCCCATCACTCCCTGGTTTTTACCAACATTATCCTGCCATCCACATTAAATTTCAAGAAGAAAATGACACCCTTCGCAACAAACTCACTGCCCCACTCCTTGAGACCACGTCGACATATATACGATTCCATCTGTTCCTGCATACACAACCATCATAAGAAGCTTGCGGAAAGATTTGAGAGGTCCCCAAAAGAGGAAAGGAGAAGGGTAAAGACATTGCACAAAGTTGCTGCTGTAGCAGCTAGTGCGTGAAGCGGCGCCAAGAAAATGACCAAGATTTTCTTGCGTTTGCTGCTTCTTGTGGCCTTCTCGGCCAATGCAACTTTGGGAGGCCAGATCGTCAAGACTCTTCCCGGTTATGATGGTGAACTTCCCTTTAAGCTTGGGACTGGGTAGGTGTTCTTTCTTGTTCTCGTTCGCTTTCCTTCAGGGTAAACAGAGAGAATTGTGATGTTGGGTTTGTCTTGATTGTTTAGGTACATCTCTGTTGCGGATGCGGAGATGTTCTACTACTTCATTGAATCGGAGGGAAACCCTAAAGAAGACCCTCTTTTGCTCTGGTACAGTGGAGGCCCTGGTTGCTCTGCTTTTAATGGCCTCATTTTTGAAAATGGTCAGTCTTTTCTCAATTGTCATTTCATGGTTTGTCGTGCAAGGGGGCCTTTTTGAATGCGAGTCCATCCCAGTTACTATGGACACATTTGCCCTATCGGCATGACTATATTCACTATTCCGAGATTCAATTTTGATCGCCTCCCCTGCTAGGATTGGAAACCCTGAATTTTACCTTCCCAGAAAATTGAGTTCTTGGGTTTTATTTTGGGCAGTTGTATTCAAGGTAGAAACTAGAATAGGATCAGGCACAATGACTTTATAGGATTCATTAGCTGACTCCACCTGGCAGGATAACATGGTTTGTTGTTTCTGTTGTTGTTGTGTTCATGGTGCAAACTTATATATATTTCCTTAACGTATAGGGGCCACAGGTCAGTTTTCTAAAATTGACAGTTAATATTCATAAGTTGACTATTTAAAGGGACTTTTTTTTTTCAGACAAGAAACTAATGTTTATTGAATGAGGACAATGGCAGACAGATGCTTTCGTCACTCTGCACTATCTGTAATGAATTTCTGTTTCGTCAAGGGGTGAAAGGATGAAAAGAAATAGCAGAAGTAATATGTTGTCTGGTGGGTCATGAACCAACAAATAACCGGGATGATAGATGCAGTTGCAGTACTCAAGTTCTTTTGTGATTGAATTTGTGGTAGGAAGCACCAATATTGAATATTAGAGATGACAAAATGGGTCTTAGACCCATATATGACCCATTTAAATCATAAATGGGTCATATATAGGTCATTTGTTTTTTTGAAGGAACTAATTAAATGGGTTTAACAATTAAAGACTTAAGATATGTGGGTATTAAGTGAGTCTTAAATAGGTTAGATTTAGAACCCACTTTCAATCCAAACCACACAATCTCTCTCTTCCCTCTTTAACATTACAAAAATATTTTTTTATAAAAATCGAAATTATAATTATTTTTTAATTATTATTTTTTTTTTCGTTCTTCTTCTTTCTTCCAGTGGCCAGCACGACGATGGCCGGTGATCGGTCGGGCGAGCCTCGAGCTTGCCGGATCTGGCGAGGCGGAGGCCTCACCGACGTCCGGCGAGGCCTGAGCCTCGACATATCCAATGAGGGGCAAGCTCGAGCTCGCCGGATCTGGCGAGTCGGGTGAGCCAACTAGCTTGTGGCCAGTTGCCGACTGTCGTCATGGCTGGTGGCCAGCCAAAGAAGAGGAATAAGAAAAAAGAAAATTAAAAATTATATTCTTAAAAAATAAAAATAATAAAATAATAATTTAAAAAAATAATAATTAAAATTCGATTTTAAAAAAAATAAATATTTTAAAAATTATAAAAAATTTCCATTAAATTTGTGTTGTATAAAACCATGTTAGCAATACCATTTTAAATATATATACATATAAGCTTTTTTAGGTTTTGTTAAATGGGTCGGGTAGGGGTTGGGTATAGGTCGGGTTGGGAATGGGTCAAAAAATTTGCACTATAATAAATGGGTCATAAACGGGTTAAATGGGTCGATTTGGGTCGGATCATTTATGACTTGACCTAATCCCGCTCGACCCACTCGTTTAACGGGTCTATTGAATACTAATTCTTGAGACACGGCAAATCATACTTGTATATACTAAGTAAGGGTGTGCATGGTCTGGGTGGGCGGTTCCCCGCCTAGAATTGAGAATCGCCCGCTAAGGATCGGTTCCAAAAAATTGGAACCGGGAACCACCCGTTGTTGCATGGATCCACCCGAGAACCGGATCGCCGGTCCAGTCCGGTTCCTAGATAAATCCATGGAACTGGTCTCACCAATAATAATATCGTTTTCCAAATCCCGCCGTGAGTACTTTTCATATCAAGTAATATTTTTCTTTAAATCAAACCGGCTTAATTAAGGGTACCATTTTTCTTTATTTTATTGGAAAACATTACCAAAGAAGAGAAATAAGTTTTTTTTTTTCCTATTTTTGAATCATTTTAGTTGAAATCTAAAATATTCTTTAAGTTCAAGATTTTTGATGATTGTCATATGTAGATCGTATTTTCCTTTATCCTCTAACAATGCTCAATCTCTTACAATATTTGCTTTAATGATTTTTTTTTTTTTGTAGAAACAATTCCACCGGTACTCCACATATTCTTGAACATGGTGTCATATGTGAGTCCCGAAAGTATCCTTTAAATGAGCCATTTGTTGAGTTGTTGAAAGGCAGCTTACACACTTTACTAAATTCTTATTAAAACATAGAAACCATGAGAGGAGATTGAGCCATAAAATTTAGATTTGCTAATTAGTAATTTCGAAATTTATTTTAATATTAAAAATTAATATATTATTATAATATAATCGGTCCGATTCGAGTGGGCGGATCTGCCCATGGAATCGGGAACCGGACCGGTTCCCTTAAGAACCACTAGGTTCCAGGCCGTTCCGGTCTGGTTCCGAGTGGTTCGGGCGGGTCTTGGTTCTTTTGCACACCCCTAATACTAAGCACCAGCCCAAGAGACTGATGGGCAAGACTTGTCCGTCATGTCTTGCTCTTCTATATACTAAGACTGGTATGCAAAGTTAGTATACTAAGTGGAAGTGGCAGACCGTGACTCAGAATATAAACGAAGTGGACCAGTGTCACCTCGTTATTTAGTATATTGCTTTTGTATTTAATTCTAATATACCTTGCATTATTTTTCGAATAGTCCTGTTTGAATTATGTAGCCCAAAGGATCGGTTGATGCTGATATTATGTGGTGCAACTAGTCTCACTTGTTGCTCTCAGTCTGAACTGTAGCAAGAAGCAGTTATATATCGAACAGTCAAATGTTTTTCCAGTTACTCGTGGTTGCATATTTAGTATCAAGTCCCATCTTGTGCTTTGGTCTCTCTTAGAGGAGAAAAAGTTCACTCGATATTGTTTTCGAGTTTAGAGATAATTGTTAAAGCTTGGCTTCTTATAGGGGATGTGAAATTGACAACGGTTTCATGGAAGTTTTATCACTTTTATGAGAATCCCATTTTGAAATCGTCAGTCGTTTTCTAGCTGTTCCAAGTCAGAAAGTCTATAGAGAATCGAAAATTTATGAAATGCTTAACTCTAAAGTAGGACCCAAATGATTGCAGAATGTCCATCCCAACCCATGTTGTTAAATTGATGCATATTAGCATTGCAAATTTGGAGACACTTTATGTTTTTCATCTTTCCTCAGTGATTGGAAATTGATCTGGCTCGGTTTTCTGGCATAATTACAGCCTGAAGAAGTAGAATCGTTGGCGAAAGTTATTATCGGCGATATTTTGGCACTGACTTATAATTTTTTTTTAGGTCCGTTACAATTCAACATCACTGAATATGAAGGAGGTGTGCCACAGCTGGAGTACTATCCATACTCTTGGACAAAGGTATTCTGTTTCGGATAAATTTCTTTGTATCTTACTTTACCCATTAAACATGTATATTGTTTTTCTTTGTCTCGAAAGCTTTGTTGACACCAGAAACTGATGCATTTATTGAATGTATGAATTCTTTGTTCTCCTTTCATTTTTTAGCATGCCAAATGACTGCCTAATTCTTTGATGTTTTATGTGCTTATAGCCCCAAAATCACATGTTTTTATCTCTCGATTTTTGTCATTTGTTTTTTCTTTCTTCCTTCTGGTGCTTTTGCGTAATGAGTGTGATAAATTTCAGACAGCAAGCATTTTGTTCGTTGATGCACCAGTCGGTACTGGCTTCTCTTATTCCACAACTGCCTCTGGTTGGTACACCTCAGACACGCAAGCTGGCTGGCAAACCTATAAGTTCTTGAGGAAAGTGAGTAAAATTCATCAAAGTGATGTTGTATTTCGGTTTTCACTTCTGAGAATGCAATTGAGTAAATTTTCTTTTTCCCTTAAGAAGCATCAATTAGAAGGTCGATCTGCTTATTTGATGAGATTTTGTTCTTTGTTTGGGATGCAGTGGTTGATTCAACACCCACAGTACTTGAAAGTCCAATTATTTGTCGGCGTTGATTCTTATTCGGGCATTTCTGGCAGTCTCCTAGTCAATCATATTGTAAATGGTAAGTATCCATGAGCTTTGATAGTAGGTTACATTTTTCTTTTCAGCTGTCTGTTTTCAAACATTCTGAAAATGGCTTGCAATGCTCAAACTCTGCTGATTGCACTTTTCAGAAAATGAAGCCGGTGCTGTCCCGCGCTTGAATCTCAAGGTATAAGGGAAATCTAAGCTCGGCTTCAAGTAATAATTCAGACTAGCCTAATAATTGCAATCCCTAATTTGTGCTTTTTGCATTGTTGCAGGGTTACATACTTGGATGCCCACGAATTGATAAAGACATTAACGAGAACTCGAAAATTATATTTTCTCATCGGATGGGCCTTATAAATGATGAGCTCTATGAGGTATTTTGCTTTGTGAAATAGCCAACTCGATGTATTGAATTCTTGGGAAAATCGTATTTCAAGCAATAAATAGAATTACAGTCCGCCAACTCTTCTTGCGCTGAATGTCTTGATTTGAACCCACAAGCATGCTGCTAGGGTCACGTGTTTTCTTAATGGATCATCTTTTATGTCAACATTATATGAGCCCATCATGAAGTTCTAGCTTGAGTTGGTTTTGTCACGATGTGGCAATACCATTTTCCTGGGATTGCTGAATTTGATGTCGATCATGTAATGTTCTCGTGCAGACGTTGAAGGAGAGTTGCAATGCTAGTTACACTGACATCGATGAAAGCACATCCTCCCCTGAATGCTATGAGGCATATGAATTTTATTCTCGGGTAAGCGATTTAAACCTTGTTCTTATGCATACTACATGCAGTACATGACATTATATCTTTGTGGAGATTCTTGTTATTGAATTTGCATTTTCTGTGCAGCTTATCAAAGACATAAACAAAAACGACATATTGGAGCCTAAATGCGTCTGGGCATCCCCTAAATCCGGTGGAGAGCTCAGTTATAGATCTCTCGAAGAGAACCCTGATAACTTCATCCTCTCGCCTCCCAAGATCCCTGAATTTTGGTGCCACGTGAGTCTCTTCTCTCTCTGCAGACTTGTTTTGTCTCAGCAATAAGTACTAAATCTGCAACGAAATTACACTCAAGACTTGTAGATCAAGCAATCTAGTATGGTATCATCGTTCATTTCAGCATGACCAACCATGTTGCTTCGAGTCTCACATACAAATCTCCAATTTGTTGAGCAAATTTTAGTGAAAATTGATGTCTGTCATTGGTCTTGATTAGCTTGATGGTGTATGAAGAGTACTAAACATGCATTGACTTTGTCTGCAGAACTTCAACTATGCCATGTCCTACTGGTGGGCGAACGATCAAGGCGTTCAGGAAGCTCTTGGCGTGCGGCTGGTACACTCCTAGTGCTCACGTCATTCTCAAAGAAGCTCATAATCTTAAAGTTGTTACTTAATTTCGTTGTTTTCATATCTATAACCAGGGAACAGTTGGGGACTGGGTTAGATGCAACAAGTCACTGCAGTACACAATGGATGTGGACAGTGTCCTCGATGTTCACAAGAGCCTTAGCACCCTAGGGTTGCAAGTTCTCGTATACAAGTAAATTCAAACATTCTTGTTCAATGTCCTACCTCATAGTTCCTCTATCTAAATCCACATCGATTGTGGCATAAGTCGAACTTTCTCATGGTCGAGACAAGAAAAATCCGCTGCTTTTCAGCTGATTACTGTTTCACTCTAATTGAAGTGGTTTTGCTCTCTTGCTGAACTGTTGTGAAACTTTCTTGATTTCACAGTGGTGATCACGACCTCACCATCCCAAGCACCGGAACGCAACAGTGGGTCAAGGTGCTTGACCTGACGATTGTGAATGATTGGCGACCATGGCTTGTTGATGGCCAGATTGCCGGGTCAGTATTCTCGAGCGGACGTTCTCATCTCTTTAATCCTTTCTGGTTTAGTTCTTTCTTTTCTGTTTTGTGATTACAGAGTCCTGAATCCTTTCTGAATTATTTGACATATGCAGTTATACCATCAAGTATTCGGAACACGCTTACAGACTGACCTATGCTAGTCTCAAGGCAAGATCGATATTTCTCTCTGAATCTTTCGTCTTTATGAATTACTTGCTTTCTTCTCGGAAGTTAAATCATTTGCTTTCTTCTCGGAAGTTAAATCATTTGTCTACGCACGCACGCGCGTGTTTTTCGTGCATGTACTGCAGGGGGCTGGTCATTCGCCTCAAGAGTACAAGCGACGAGAGTGTTATGAGATGTTTCAAAGGTTCATCCATTACTATCCGATCTAACTTGCGACCGGAAAAATGAGGAGCCTAGCTGGATTTCCAGTAGTTTCGGATTCTTTTCTCCTTGCTTTGTCATAAATTTTGTATCCGTAAAACCGGTGCAATCAGTTAAATAATGAAAGTTTTCAATTAGGGAATTTGGGATCACGGTGTCGATGCCGATGGTCATGGATCGGCGGCCTGAAGAATTTGTTAAATGATTTGAAGAGAGATGCTTGTACATGATCCTTCTGCATATTATGCAATTGATCGTCATCACTTCTCTTTTTGTTGGGAATTGATCATGACCCCTCGTACTAAACCTTCCAAAGTGAGACTTGATGAATGATTTTGATTGTTATTCAGTGAAAATATGGTGCTAAAGACGGAATATCCATGAACTTGGATAGCATAAATCTAAATATGACTCACTTATATATCAGATAAGTTATCCAGGCCGCATCGGTAGGATTAGATTATCCCACTCGAATAACATAAAAAGGGAGTGATTGGTCCCTCTCTTGCTCTCTTTCACATGAGTTGTGGCGCACCCCGATAGGCTTAAATGGCTATCACAGCAAGGCAACTAGCTTGGCTATGGCTACAACCGTTGACACATGTCTTTTTTTTTTTTTTTTTTCGATTTATATATTTGATGTTTTTATCCCTATCATGGTAAGTCTATCAAAACACTACAAAAATTTGTGCATGTCGAGCCATCATTTCGTACTGCATCCAATCTTGTCAAGTTAATATTTCATTGATCAAATGAAACTTAAAAGACGTAATACAACGGTCAGATAACACGTCGAATTTCTAACAGATAAATATGATCCAAATTTGGACAATGAATCAAACTCTCCTAAACCTAATTGTACATATAAATAATCCTAATCCTATGTTTATTTCTATTCTAGTCCTTCTCTGTACCATCACACCCCTCGTGGAGTTCTTATCCATCTTTGAACCCCTTTCAAGTTTCCAAAAATTTTCCAATTTGAGTGCGGAAAGCATTGACTCAGCAGGTTTTCATCTCGTGATCCCTATATTTTGAATTAAGATTTTTTTTCCTCTCTCTTCTTTAATTTTTAATTTCTGTGATGCACATAATCAACAGATACGATGTTTTATCTTTATCTTTCTAACCACCATCGTCGTCATCGTCATCATCACCTAAGCCAGAAAAGCGCGACGGATTTGGCATGAAACTAGCTTCCAGATAAGCCCCACGGCAGCAATCTCCACGCTTTTCGAAAATCTCTCCCGACCCACTTCGATTTCGTGTTGGATTTCTCCTGGGTTCCTGTCGTTTTCTTATAAAGAAGTCGTCTTGGCCACTGCCGGCATAAGCAGTCTTCGTCTGTCGAGAGAGGCTTTGATCGACTCTGCGGCTTTCGCACGCCCACGGCTGTCTCGGGTGAAGCTCTAGTTTTCTATGGACGTTCTTGGGTTGATTTTCCGCTGCTTTCTTTGGTCTTTCCTGGGTTTTGGTTTCCTTTGCATACGTGAGAATTTAGATGCTGTGTTTCCCCGAGTGATCGGTGGAATTGCTGCTACTTGTTTGTGTTGATGATGATTTGAATGTGTTTGCTTACATGTCTGATGATTTTGGGGGCGTCACTTGCCTGCTTGGTTGTGTCGGTGATGATGTCTCTGCCGACCCAATTCAATTTCGGGTAGGATTTTTCCTGGGTTTATGGTATTTTCTTGTAAATATGTCAGTCTTTTCCGCTGCCGCATAAGCAGTCTTAGTCTGTCGAGGGGCTTTGATCGACTCTGTAGCTTTCGCAGGCCCACGGCTGTTTCGGCTGAAGCTTTAGTTTCTTGTAGAAGTTATGCGGTTGATCTTCCGCTGCTTTCTTTCTTTTTTTCTTTTTTGGTTTGTTTGTTTCGATTTGGATTGATTGTAATGTAATCGGTACTGCTGTTTGTGTTGCAGAGATGGATTGCGCGCATGAAAAGAATGGAGTTGGGGAAGATTTTGTTTGTTCTTCTCTGTGCTAGTCTGGCTATAACTGGAGTGGTAAAGTTTACCAAACGCAATTATATTGAAATATAATAATAAAAAGAAATAATAAAATTATACAAGTTTACTAAATGTATTTCTATTCCTAGAATATAAATTTTTTGTAATTATCAAGCGCGTTTTATACTCAGAAATTGTTTTCATTATTTTTGTTCAAAAATTATTCCTCGGAACATAAACGTAACCAAACACGCCCTTATTTTGTCTCGTTTGGCACTCATTATTGTTGCTTTTATTTGCTCATCATAGTGAATAAATTTGCTTGCAATTACAAATTTTGTGAGAACGTCATCGTTAGTCTAACTAGCAGGATGCTTGAGTTGTGGTTCTATGACTTCTCCAAGAGTCAATGGAAGCTCTCCTCTCTCGGTCTAAATCTAGATTTGGGAGTTTCTTAAAAGCGTTTGAGATATATTGGTTCAACATGTTATTGTTGTTGTTGTCTCCATATGGTGTAGTAGTATTGAAGACGCTGAATGGTGCACATTGCAAGTCATAGTTTCTAGAGGGAAAGATTTCTGTGTGTGCTCATCACTAATGATTCCGGTGATCGGTGCTCATTGTTATTTGATGCTATTAGGGATCTAATCTTTTGGGACGATAGCGTGCTTAGAGATGTAAGCCTTGCTCTTTTGTTTTTGGATTTTGTTTTGTTTTGCAGCACTTTTGGGATTTGTTTTGCTCGGAAACTTGTTATATTCCTCTCATGTTTGATTGAACGAAATTTTCTTTTGACCAAAAAGAAAATCCTTCAAACATCTCTTTGTCTTTTAAGTCTCGATTTCAGCTAGCGATATGCTCACATCGATCTCATCATGCCTTGACTAGCTTGGCAAGATGCTTCATTTCTTTCAAGGAGGTAGACTGTCATGTCATTTATTTGATTTGGTATCTTCAAATTAACCCACATAAAGAAATGGCAACAATATGTACCATTGAACTTAGCTCGACCATAAAATCCTTAATCTTGATTTTTCTTAGTCCACCGTAATAATTGGTGATTGAATACCACAATAGCGTTTACTCTAAGTGTACCTCATTAAAAGTTATGCCCCTTGGTTAGGACGATGGCTCCATAATTCTTCTACTTGCTATTCTTCAATATGAGGATTAGGGTTCCTTGTGCCAACATTAGGGATTGCAATTCAACTTGGGGCTCATTGTTTCCAAAGTTTTATATTTTTGAAGAATTAAAGTTGGAGAACTGGCATCATTTTCACCGCTATGGACAACTCAATTAAGTTAACGACACCTAAGAGAGAGAAATTAATAAATGAAGCTGTGCATCATTTCCTATCCATCAATTTGGATGGAGATAGTGGAGGAACTTAATTGCACAAATATTAAGTTTAAGAACTTGATTGTAGACTGTTGGTATATTTGTGCTCGCTTCCCACCCTTCCCTCTCTCAACACTATGTGGAGTGTGCTTGGCATGACCCCTCTACTATTGTGATGGGTCATGTCAATGTGGTTTGTTCATTATGGGTCGTGCTCATTCCAAGGATGGCCTTCGCATGACATGGCAAGCCGGCATGACTCGATGGTTGCTCAATGGCTATTGAAGTAGCCATTTATGAAGAAAAACTACTTAAATTGCCATTGTGCTACTTTGTTTGATTAATCTTTTTAAAAAAATTATGCTAACTCCTCACATAGAAAAAATCCCATTAAATCTCTTATGATTTGAAAAGAAAAAAATACATTCTTAGATTTCATTTGTTGTTGGGAAAATAGATGATTTGATAAATAATTTCCAAACAATAATTGATTGTATTGTTTACAAAAATGAACGAACAAAAAACATTTCATTATTCATAAAAATATTTACACATAAATTGTTGTTGATAATGATAATAAAATATTTTTTATTAATTAATTATTTCAAGTGATACAAATAATTATTTTTAAGAAAATATTTTTAAAATCATCCATTTTTCGTGAAATAAATTCATCCTTAATCTTATACTACTTGTTTACAATATGTCATTCTCACTCTTGATCTTTTTCTAAATTTTATACTCATTCATAAATAGAGTAATTATGACCAAAATTACTTTTTGAGTCCTATGGCATTTTTAATATATATTAATTACTTGTTTGTTTCTGGTGGGAGGGTTCTACTTAGTTGTGCCTATTAAAGGCAGGTTATTTTATATGGAACCAGGATTCACAGAGTGCCTTCTTGTCACGCGACTCCAAGTGACCGCGGAATAAGAATCAACTTGAGAGTTCATGCTACTTAAGGTGTAAAATTTTCAATTATTTTACCACTCAATCTATTCCTTGAAATTAAATTGGAGATTCTGGAATTCTCTCTCGAGATGTAGAGTTTTTGCTCTACCGTTATGGTAGTTTTCAACCTAACCTTAATCTCTCTCTTCTCGTTTTTCCTCCATCCACTTTTGCTTCGCTCCGGTTCGCAATCCCCTTAATTGGGTCAAAGGAGTGGCCTTGCTCAAAGCTTTTCTTTCCGGTGCTTGCTTTGCACCTCTACCCTCGAAGCCTTCTTTCCCTGCTCGCCGTGCAATTCCACCATAACCCTACCCCCGACCTTGCATTCAGCTGTCTTGCCCACTTTGCTTCACCTTTGCCCTCGCATCTTCATCGAATTCCCTCAACTCAATTGAATTCCCCCTTCCTTTGACCTCCGCTTGGGCCGAACTCTGCATGTTATCTCGCAGATTCTCCTTGCATGTCGTCTTGGTGACACCGGTAACTCCATGGAGGGGCAAGCCTTCGCCGATGACTCTCGCCTTGCCGCCTTGTGCAACAGATTGGGCCGCCTCTGCGCTGATCATGCCCTTGACGTCTGGGATGACCTGCCACCGCAGGAAACTATTAAGGAGTGCAAGCTTAGCCTGATAGGTAAAATTCTATCGAACCCTACAATAAATTTCCAGGCACTTCAGGTTTCTCTTAAAAGATCGTGGCGTACAGAACATGTAGAATTCACACAGCGTGATAATGGGTACTATGTGGCAAAATTTACTTTTGTTGAGGAAAAACAACGTATTTTAGAAGGTGGTCCGTGGCGTTTCGCCAATCACTTGATTATATTTCAATCCTGGCTCCCAAATACACCCTTGCATTGCTACAATTTCTCATCATGCTTATTTTGGGTCCAAGTATTTGGATTACCCCTCGAGTGGTGCTCTGAAAACATGTTAAGTAAAGCCGTAAGGCATATTGGCAGAGTGGTGATTGTTCAGGTAGATTCCAAGGAAGGTCAGAACATAAGATCAGGTCGTGTTAGGGTGGAACTTAATCTCAGCCAGCCTCTAAGGACGGGCCATTTAATCAGAATAGAAGGACGTAACATTTGGCTAGATTTCCGCTATGAGCGTCTCCCACACTTCTGCTACTCATGTGGGAGGCTCGGACATTATGCCACTTATTGCCCAGAAATTCCTTTTACTAAAGCCAATTTCGAAGGTAAGGATAAAATGGCCTTCAGCCAATGGTTACGTGCAGAGGTAAATGAGCATAGCCCTTACTAGATTACCTTTTATGGCGATCGTGATCCAGCTGCACACACGGTGGAAGTAATTCCTGAGACACCTCCCTTTCTGCTTGGTAAGGCCCCGGCGAACAATCCTCCTAAGCATGTCCCCATTCCTCCTCAATCTGCTGCTCCACCAGCAGGGGCCTCCTCCTCAGCTCAATTAGCCCTGGCCTTAGCTAAGAACGAAGGTAAATTAGTCATCCTTCCGATGGAACAAGGGCAAACAAATGAAACTACACAGCTGCTCCCTCCATCAGAATACTCCCAACAGTTGCAAAATGAAGAGAAAAGGCCAGCACGTCAGTGGGCTGTTCACACGATAGCCCTCCTTCCTGTTTCAACAACATCCACTCATATTCAAGATCCCTGTGTGGCTGTCCAACATCCTAAAAAATTGAAGCATTCCAGATTACCTAACAAAACCGGAAACCTCCAAAAAGCTGAAGCGGTATACACATTACGAGCCAAGAACACAGGCAGTAGCAGACTTTGATGACTCACACCTTTTGGACATTCTCGTTCTTATGGCAGAAGAGAAACTTCGATGGGCTGAGGTGGCTTGCCCTCAAAAGCCACCCACAGCAAAATGAAACTTATTAGTTGGAATTGTCAGGGACTGGGGTCTGCCCTGACAGTTCAGGCCCTAAAGGCCCTAGTGGCCAAAGAAAGACCTGATCTGCTATTTTTGATGGAAACAAAGAATAGACCGGATGTGTTAACAAAAACTCAGCGGCGGCTTCATTTCACACACTCCTACTTAGTCAATCCTGATGGGTTGGCAGGCAGATTGGCAATTTTTTAGCAGAAACATCTATCTATCAATGTACTTTTAGCCAACCAGGACTTTATAGACTTCATGTGCACTGATTCTCAAGACAATATACCCGTTCATATGACTTGTGTCCATGCACCAGCTGGGTTTAGGCCTCATCAGCAGCTTTGGGATGCCCTCAGGCGCATTGCAAGCTCAAATTCCTTCTCGTGGTTATGTGCGGTGATTTCAACGAGATAACCTACCACTGGGAGAAGATAGGTAAGCGCCCAGCAGATTTCCAACGTATGCAGTCCTTTCGCGAGGTATTACATTATTGTTGTTTAATTGATATGGAATGCAAGGGATGCGCCTTTATCTAGACAAATAATCGCTCGGGAGATGAGATTGTAAAGGAGAGACTGGATCGAGTTCTCTGCACTTTGGATTGGAGATTGGCTTATCCGGACGCTGAGGTGCTGGCTCTGCCCGCAGTGGGCTCAGACCATAGCCCTTTAGTTCTTAACAATGCAGGCCTCGAGAGACGGCATTGACGACCATTTATCTTTGAATCTTTCTGGTCCCAAGATCCACAATGTCGCCTCATTGTTGGGGAGGCTTGGCATAATAGCAACAACAATGGAATAACTTGCCACAAAAGTTAAAGATGGTCAGTATTGCACTCACCCGATGGAGTCATAGCAAGTTTTCTCAGACGAAGAACAGAATCTCAGCATTACAATTCCAACTACAGCAGATTACTAACCAAACTGCCACTAGTTTCGACGCAGCAACATCATCTAGTATCAAGCACGAACTTAAGAAACTATGGGAACAAGAGGAACACTATTGGGCGATGAGGTCCCGGCTTAACTGGCTACAATGTGGTGACAGGAATACATGGTTCTTCCACGCCACTACCATCCAACGCCGCCAGAGAAATAGAATAAGAATGATGCTAGACAACAACAACAAGTGGGTACAAGATGAGGACACATTAAAGGCGATGACTCTGACTTTCTTCCGGGACCTCTATACGACAGTCGGTCCCCGCAACTATGACCCAATTCTCGAGCAATGCTCGGCCATTGTCACAGACCATATGAACTCCACTCTTATAGCTGCTGTCACTCTAGAGGAAATTTGCCTTGCAGCCTTTCAATTAGGCAGTACAAAAGCCCCGGGTCCGGATGGACTGAATGGCCTGTTTTACCAGTCACATTGGGATATCCTCCAGGATGAGATAGTAAAGTCAGTTCAGCTCTTTTTCCACTAAGCCTATATGCCAACAGAACTAAACAAGATTGCCATCATTCTCATCCCTAAAATTCCGCTACCTGAGAGTCTAGATCACTACCGTCCGATCAGCCTGTGCAACTATGCTTACAAGATTATCTCCAAAATCCTTGCCAATCGACTTAAGCCTTTGCTCCCTGATCTAATTCCTATCGAACAAACTGCCTTTGTTTTAGGACGACAAATCCAGGACAATATCCTTATCATCTAGGAGGTCCTCCATCAGCTAAAGACTAGGAAACGACGAAGAAATTTCCCAGCAATTTTGAAATTGGACATGAAAAAAGCCTATGATAGAATTGAGTGGGACTTTTTGAAGGATTATCTTCTCAAGTTAGGCTTCCATCCTAAGTGGGTCCTGTGGGTTTCGCAGTGTAGCTCATCGGTCTCACTAAGCATCAACTTCAATAGTGAACAGCTCTAGTACTTTCAACCATCTCGAGGTCTTCGTTAAGGTGATCCTTTATCCCCTTACCTGTTTATCTTGCTGACAATGCTCCTCTCATCCCTCATCAGCCAATCCGTTGCAATCGGGAATCTGCGGGGCGTCAAGCTCACCAGGTCATGCCCTACTATCTCTCACTTGTTCTTTGCCGATGATGCCATCTTCTTTCTTGATGGTACAACTATGGAGTGTTAGAACCTAGCCAACATACTAAACTTATATTGTCTAGCTACTGGACAGGAAATTAATCGGAATAAGTCAGGTATTTTCTTTAGTAAAGACTGCCCTATAAGCCTCCAGGAGAATATGGCTCGCACTTTAAGAGTCCCTGTGCTTGATAAATCAGGAAAATACCTTGGCATTCCCTCTGACTAGGGGCGATCTAAGAAAGATATGTTTTCTTGGTTGTTGGCTAGAGTACATAGGAAACTAGAGGGTTGGAAGGAGGGTCTGATTTCAAAAGGGGTAAGGAAATCCTAATCAAAACGGTTGTGCAGGCCATACCTCAGTATGCCATGTCAGTATTTCAAATCCCTATATCCATCTGCAAGGCTATTGAGCAGCAGGTTGCCCGATTCTGGTGGCAGATTGATGCTCGAAAATCTGGGGTACATTGGAAACGCTGGGAGGTCCTAAAATGCCCAAAAGCTATGGGGGCCATGGGCTTTCGAGATTTAATTGCTTTTAATAAGGCCATGCTTGGGAAACAAGCCTAGCGTTTACTTCAACAACCTTCCTCTCTATGGGCCACACTGTTTAAAGCCCTATACTTCCCCTCCAAGGATTTTCTTAAGGCAGATAGAGGGCACCGACCTTCCTAGGGTTGGCAAAGCTTGTTGGCAGGCAGGGCAACGATCTTACCTCACATACAATGGTCTGTAGGCAACGGCACTCAGATTTGAATCCGTGAAGACAAGTGGTTACCAAGTGGGGTAATCGGAGGTGTGGCTGAATGTGGCGAACCTACCTTAGTTGCTGATCTAATGGACCACAATATCAATAACTGGGATGTTAATCTGCTGCAACAATTCTATAATGCAACCATCGTTCAGGAGATATTGAAAATACTAGTTCGACCACGCTTCGCCTCAGATCGCTTAGTTTGGACTGCCACTACCCAAGGTGAGTACAATGTGAAAAGCGGCTATTTATCTATCAAGAAACCAACACCAACTCAGCCTACCAATTAGGCGTCCTCATCTTACCAAGTCCCATCAGTCCTATGGAAAACAATATGGCGAATTCAACTCGCCCCTAAGGTCAAGATTTTCCTATGGTTTATATGCAACAACGCTCTGCCAACCAAACACAACCTCTTCCGGCGACAGATTAGCCCTGACCCGATTTGCATACTTTGTCGGGAACGACAACCTGAGACCATTGAACATCTAATACTGCTATGCCCATGGACCCACAGAATCTGGGCGCATCCTAGTATCAGCATCCACATCAACGCAGCAGGACTCCATCGAATTGAAGACTGGTTAACTAGCAGAATACATCATAGGAAGAACTCACTTGACCTGGAGACCATTGCTGCAATTTTTTGGCATACTTGGAAAGCGAGAAATCATTTCGTTTTCTGCCACACTCGACCGGACCCTTATCTTGTTGTGGAAGCTACTCTAGCTCAGGTCAAGACTGCGCGCAACCTCCTGCACCTCTCCACCAGAACAAGATGCGACTCCCCTGAGATTGGCGATTTCTGGCAAGCCCTAGAACCGGGCATTTTGAAGATTAATATTGACGGGGCTTATTGTTAGGATGATACGGAAGTCTAACCGCTGTCATTTGTCGCGATCACTCCGGGCATTTGCTTGATGGATTCACGCAGACCGCACCTGCTTCCTCCGCCCTACAAATCGAAGCTCAAGCCCTGATCAGCGCCCTAACTCACTTAGAGCAACAAAACAAAACAGAGGTGCTACTTCAGATAGATTCTGACTGCCTCCTCCTAGTGCAATATGTCAACGGCACGCTTGATCCTCCATGGGAAGCACGGTCCCTCATTGCCAAAGCAGCTGCCCCGCGATGCCTCTTTTCGCATCTTCAGATTAGGTTTTGCAGGCGTTCCTCAAACTGTGTTGCAGACTGGGCCGCGCGAGCCCACAACAGGGGCGCGCTAGTCAACAACTAGGCTCACAGTCCCCCACCTCCTCTGTTTGACCTTTTACTTTCGGACGCTATTTCCGCCGGTTGTAACCCTTGTTTATATTAATGCTTATTTCCCTTTCGTCCAAAAAAAAAAAAATCTATTCCTTGAAATTCGTTCTTTTATATTGTCAAACTAAACAAAGTCATAATTATATTCTCACTTCAAAGAGAACACTGTGCTTGCAATTAGAGACGTTGGATTTGGGGATGTTGTTGGGCCCTATACTTCTTCCAGGGATCCAATTTGACTTTACAACTAAAATCCAAGGAGACCACGCTTCCACGTGCTACATCTCAATTAAATTTCTTATCCGCCTATTCTATTGATGATTTCTAATATAATGCAATATAACGTATTAAATTCTAGGTGTTCCTTAACAAATTTATGAATGCATTACGCATGTTGGTTGAAAAATAATAATATATTGAAGAGAGAAGGGAAAAAGAAGAAGAAGCCCTACCCTAACCAGAAAGACGGGCTGGTTAGCGACAAATTGGAAATGTGGTTGGTCCACCCGTATTCCCAAGTCTTTTGTCTGCTCCATCTCCACTCCCAATCGCTAATCTGAGAGCTTGATTAACAGCAATTTAAAATTGTTTCTGGCCCACAAAAATATGCTTGAAATTGTTATGATCACTTGTTTGTTATTCACATAGGTTAAATATTTCAAAATTCTAAACTTTCACGATGGGAAATCTACAAGCTCTATGGAGTAAAATTTTCTCTAGAGTAGTTTGATTAGCATGATTCTAATTTGATTAAGTCCCAGAACAAGTATAAGCCGAAATCGAAACAAAATCATGCAAGCTGAAATTGAAACAAAACCACGCTACTAATTGGAGAATTATAAAAAAAGTTATAAACCTATTGTAATTGTGCTGATTAAGTTCTAAACTTATTTTTCGACCGATTATGTCATAAATCTTTTTCAATTATGTTAGTTCAGTCCATCAGGCCAAATTTGACCAGCTGGGGCTAATGAGGACGCTTGTCGACGTTGACTATCCAACTAACATTGATGCAAACAATTTTTATTATTATCTTATTTTTTTTTAAAATTTTCATTATTAATTTTTTCTTTTCTTTTTTTCCTTTTTTTTTCTCTCTTTTTTTTCCCCTCCTTTCTCCCTTTTCCTCTAGTTGGTTGTTGAACTAAGACAGTCGGCCAATGGCGAGCTAGAGAAGGGCTAGCTCGCCTTACCGTTACTAGGCGAGGGTGAGCCTTGCTAGTGGCTTGGCAAGGGTGAGCCTTACCAGTGGCTTGGTGAGGCCCCGTTGGATTTGGCACGAGCTCGCCTCACCAGTAGCTTACCCTCACCTAGCGACAGTGAGGTTGAGCTTGCCTCACCAATGATTGGGCGAGCTTGCCCTTGCCTACCTCGCCACTGGCCGATTACCTCAATTCGGCTACCGGCCAAAGGAAGAAGGAGGAATGAGGAAAAAAAATATTTATTATTTAAAAATTGTCTACGTTAGCATTAGCCGGACGGTTAGTGCCAATTGGCCAAATTTGGTAGAATAGATTGAATTAATACAATTGCAAGAGGTTTAAGACTCAATTAGCCAAAAAAGTAAGTTTATAATTGACTCGGCACAATTACAAAAGATTTAAAACTTTTTTGGTAATTCTTCTCACTAATAATTGAACCATGTAGGTTTTCATGAAATTGTTTTGTGTAATACGCAATGTTTGGTTTTCTAAATGAAATAAAGCAGGAACACAATCATTATTTTGAGAAAAATACTCATTCAATCACAAACCTATCGTGCATATGTTAATTTAGTTGTAAACATTTTAATTTTGTCAATTTAATCTTAAACCTTTGTGTAAAATTCTAATATAGTTCTTCCAGTCAATTTTTTGTCAAAAATCGTTGATGTAGTGATCCAATCATCATCAACAGTTCAACATGATATATCATCACAATGAAAATTTAATGGCAGTATATGTTGAAAATTTAAAAATCGTAGCTCCATTGACTTGATAAAAAAAAATAGAGAACCATGAAAGACTTAGAAAACTTCCTACCAACTCTAACACTACAAAAAACCAACACAACGATGCAACATATGCACGAACTAAATACCAATTGATACATCTTATCTTTTTCCACTTGTTTAAACTCCTCTTTCAAACTTCTATTTTTGCCTTTTGAGTCTTGATTTCAACTAGTAGTGTGTTCTTGTCAATTTTGTCATGTCTTAACTGACCTGATTAGCAAGATGCTTGATTCCTTTTAAGGAGGTTGGCTATTATGTCCTTTGCCCAATCCTGTATCTTCGAAATAACTCACCTGAAGAAATGACAACAACTCGTATCATCAAACTTAGCTCAACCATAAAATCTTCTTCTTCTATTTTCACTTATTCCGTCGTGAGAATTAGTGATTGAAAACCACAATAGTAGATTACTCTAGGTCAACCTCATCAAGAGTTATGCTGCTTAATTAAGATGTTGGCCCCATTCTTCCACTTGCCATTCTTCGATTTGGCGATTAGGGTTCCATGTGCCAATATTAGGGATTGCAATTCAATATGAGGCTAATTGTTTATAGAGTTTTATATTTTTAAAGGGTTAAAAGAGGGAGAAGCGGCATCATTCTGACCACTGTGGACAACTCAATCCATTTTTAATCTTCTTCTACTTGTTTCCAATCTCTCATTCTCACTCCGGATCTTCTTCCCAATTATCTACTCATGAATAAATAGTTTAATTAACAAAATTACATTGGGAGAGCCACGTGGCATTTTGAATATTTATCCATCAATTCCTTTGTTTTTGGTGCAAGGATTCGACTTAGGTGCTCCTTTTAAAGGCAGGTCATTTATATCAGAATTGGATTCACAATGCATGCTTTCTTGTCACACTACTCCAAGCAATTGTGAATGAGAATCAAACTCGGGAACTCATACTCCTTAAGGCGTAAAATGTTCAAACCGCTCGATCTATTCATCAGAATCCGTTTTTTAATTCCTTCCATTGTCAAGCAAAACAAACTCAAAAGTCACAACTTATATTCTCAACTTCAAATCAAACGTCATTGCGCGCGCATTCCATTGAAGATGTCCCTGGTAAAGTCGAGCTTTCCGAAATCAGACGAGGTTAAACAATGTTCTTGGTAACTCTTGTGCCCTATCTCGGTCGAAGGCAAACTAGGATTTGGGAAGCGGAGACGAGAGGAAACCCTCCGTTCCAAGTCTGTCTTCTTCTTCTCAGATACAACACACTCTGCACAACCAAACTTCAAAGTCCAGCCCCCCATCACTCCCTGGTCTTTACCAACATTTCCATCCTGCCATCCGCATTACATTTCAAAAGAAAATGACACCCTTCGCAACAAACTCACTGCTCCAGTCCTTGAGACCACGTCGACATATATACGATTCCATCTGTTTCTGCACACACAACAATCATAAGGAGCTTGTAGATTTGAGAGGTCCCCAAAAGAGGAAAGGAAAAGGGTAAAGACATTGCACAAAGTTGCTGCTGTAGCAGCTAGGGCGTGAAGCGGCGCCAAGAAAATGACCAAGATTTTCTTGCATTTGCTGCTTCTTGTGGCCTTCTCGGCCAATGCAGCTTTGGGAGGCCAGATCGTCAAGACTCTTCCCGGTTATGATGGTGAACTTCCCTTTAAGCTTGAGACTGGGTAGGTGTTTCTTTCTTGTTCTCGTTCGCTTTCCTTCAGGGTAAACAGAAAGAATTGTGATGTTGGGTTTGTCTTGATTGTTTAGGTACATCTCCGTTGCGGATGCGGAGATGTTCTACTACTTCATTGAATCAGAGGGAAACCCTAAAGAAGACCCTCTTTTGCTCTGGTACAGTGGAGGCCCTGGTTGCTCTACTTTTAATGGACTCATTTTTGAAAATGGTCAGTCTTTTCTCAATTGTCATTTCATGGTTGGTTGTGCAATGGGGCGTTTTTGAATGCGAGTCCATCCCAGTCACTATGGACACATTTGCCCTATCGGCATGACTATATTCACTATTCCGAGATTCAATTTTGATTGCCTCCCCTGCTAGGATTGGAAACCCTGTATTTTACCTTCCCAGAAAATTGAGTTCTTGGGTTTTTCTTTTAGGCAGTTGTATTCATGGTAGAAACTAGAATAGGATCAGGCACAATGACGTTATAGGATTCATTAGCTGACTCCACCTGGCAGGATAACATGGTTTGTTGTTTCTGTTGTTGTTGTGTTCATGGTGCAAACTTATATATATTTCCTTAACGTATAGGGGCCATAGGTCAGTTTTCTAAAATTGACAGTTAATATACATAAGTTGACTATTTAAAGAGAAACTTTTTTTTTTCAGACAATAAACTAATGTTTATTGAATGAGGACAATGGCAGACAGATGCTTTCGTCACTTTGCACTATCTGTAATGAATTTCTGTTTCGTCAAGGGGTGAAAGGATGAAAAGAAATAGCAGAAGTAATATGTTGTCTGGTGGGTCATGAACCAACAAATAACCGGGATGATAGATGCAGTTGCAGTACTCAAGTTCTTTTGTGATTGAATTTGTGGTAGGAAGCACCAATATTGAATACTAATTCTTGAGACACGGCAAATCATACTTGTATATGCTGAGCACGAGCCCAAGAGACTGATGGGCAAGACTTGTCCGTCATGTCTTGCTCTTCTATATACTAAGACTGGTATGCAAAGTTAGTATACTAAGTGGAAGTGGCAGATTGTGACTCAGAATATAAACAAAGTGGACCAGTGTCACCTCGTTATTTAGTATATTGCTTTTGTATTTAATTCTAATATACCTTGCATTATTTTTCGAATAGTCCTGTTTGAATTCTGTAGCCCAAAGGATCGGTTGGTGCTGATATTATGTGGTTCAACTAGTCTCACTTGTTGCTCTCAGTCTGAACTATAGCAAGAAGCAGTTATATACCAAACAGTCAAATGTTTTTCCAGTTACTCATGGTTGCATATTTAGTATCAAGTCCCATCTTGTGCTTTGGTCTCTCTTAGAGGAGAAAAAGCTCACTCGATATTGTTTTCGAGTTTAGAGATAATTGTAAAAGCTTGGCTTCTTATAGGGGATGTGAAATTGACAACGGTTTCATGGAAGTTTTATCACTTTTATGAAAATCCCATTTTGAAATTGTCAGTCGTTTTCTAGCTGTTCCAAGTCGGAAAGTCTATAGAGAATTGAAAATTTATGAAATGCTTAGGACCCAAATGATTGCAGAATGTCCATCCCAACCCATGTTGTTAAATTGATGCATATTAGCATTGCAAATTTGGAGACACTTTATGTTTTTCATCTTCCCTCAGTGATTGGAAATTGATTCTGGCATAATTACAGCCTGAAGAAGTAGAATCGTTGGTGAAAGTTATTATTGGCGATATTTTGGCACTGACTTTTAAATTTTGTTAGGTCCGTTACAATTCAACATCACTGAATATGAAGGAGGTGTGCCACAGCTGGAGTACTATCCATACTCTTGGACAAAGGTATTCTGTTTCGGATAAATCTTACTTTACCCATTAGACATGTATATTGTTTTTCTTAGTCTCGAAAGCTTTGTTGACACCAGAAACTGATGCATTTATTGAATGTATGAATTCTTTGTTCTCCTTTCATTTTTGAGCATGCCAAATGACTGCCTAATTCTGTGATGTTTTATGTGCTTATAGCCCCAAAATCACATGTTTTTATCTCTCGATTTTTGTCATTTGTTTTTTCTTTCTTCCTTCTGGTGCTTTTGCGTAATGAGTGTGATAAATTTCAGACAGCAAGCATTTTGTTCGTTGATGCACCAGTCGGTACTGGCTTCTCTTATTCCACAACTGCCTCTGGTTGGTACACCTCAGACACGCAAGCTGGCTGGCAAACCTATAAGTTCTTGAGGAAAGTGAGTACAGTTCATCAAAGTGATGTTGTATTTGGGTTTTCACTTCTGAGAATGCAATTGATTAAATTGTTTTTTTTTCCCCTTAAGAAGCATCGATTAGAAGGTCGATCTGCTTATTTGATGAGATTTTGTTCTTTGTTTGGAATGCAGTGGTTGATTCAACACCCACAGTATTTGAAAGTCCAATTATTTGTCGGCGTTGATTCTTATTCGGGCATTTCTGGCAGTCTCCTCGTCAATCATATTGTAAATGGTAAGTAGCCGTGAGCTTTGATACTAGGTTACATTTTTCTTTCCAGCTTTCTGGTTTTGAACATTCTGAAAATGGCTTGCAATGCTCAAACTCTGCTAATTGCACTTTTCAGAAAATGAAGCCGGTGCTGTCCCGCGATTGAATCTCAAGGTATAAGGGAAATCTAGGCTCGGCTTCAAGTAATAATTCAGACTAGCCTAACAATTGCAATCCCTAATTTGTGCTTTTTGCATTGTTGCAGGGTTACATTCTTGGATGCCCACGAATTGATGCAGACATTAACGACAACTCAAAAATTATATTTTCTCATCGGATTGGCCTTATAAATGATGAGCTCTATGAGGTATTTTGCTTTGTGAAATAGCCAACTTGATGTATTGAATTCTTGGGAAAATCGTATTTCAAGCAATAAATAGAAAAACAGTCGGCCAACTCTTCTTGCGCTGAATGTCTTGATTTGAACCCACAAGCATGCTGCTAGGGTCACGTGTTTTCTTAATGGATCATCTTTTATGTCAACATTATATGAGCCCATCATGAAGTTCTAGCTTGAGTTGGTTTTGTCACGATGTGGCAATATCATTTTCCTGGGATTGCTGAATGTAATGTTGATCATGTAATGTTCTCGTGCAGACGTTGAAGGAGAGTTGCAATGCTAGTTACACTGACATCGATGAAAGCACATCCTCCCCTGAATGCTATGAGGCATATGAATTTTATTCTCGGGTAAGCGATTTAAACCTTGTTCTTATGCATACTACATGCAGTACATGACATTATATCTTTGTGGAGATTCTTGTTATTGAATTTGCATTTTCTGTGCAGCTTATCAAAGACATAAACAAAAACGACATATTAGAGCCTAAATGCGTCTGGGCATCCCCTAAATCCGGTGGAGAGCTCAGTTATAGATCTCTCGAAGAGAACCCCGATAACTTCATTCTCTGGCCTCCCAAGATCCCTGAATTTTGGTGCCACGTGAGTCTCTTCTCTCTCTGCAGACTTGTTTTGTCTCAGCAATAAGTACTAAATCTGCAACAAAATTACACTGAAGACTTGTAGATCAAGCAATCTAGTATGGTATCACCATTCATTTCAGCATGACCAACCATGTTGCTTCGAGTCTCACATACAAATCTCCAATTTGTCGAGCAAGTTTTAGTGAAAAATTGATGCCTGGCATTGGTCTTGATTAGCTTGATGGTGTATGAAGAGTACTAAACATGCATTGACTTTATCTGCAGAACTTCATCCATGCCATGTCCTACTGGTGGGCAAACGATCAAAGTGTTCAGGAAGCTCTTGGCGTGCAGCTGGTACACTCCCAGTGTTTGCATTATTCTCAAAGAAGCTCATAATCTTAAAGTTGTTACTTAATTTTGTTGTTTTGATCTCTATAACCAGGGAACAGTTGTCGACTGGGTTAGATGCAACAAGTCACTGCAGTACACAAAGGATGTGGACAGTGTCCTCGATGTTCACAAGAACCTTAGCACCAAAGGGTTGCAAGTTCTCGTATACAAGTAAATTCAAACATTCTTGTTCCATGTCCTACCTCATAGTTCCTCTATCCAAATCCATGCGATCAAGGCATAAGTCGAAGTTTCCCATGGTCGAGATGAGAAAAATCCGCTGCTTTTCAGCTTATTACTGTTTCACTCTAATTGAAGTGGTTTTGCTCTCTTGCTGAACTGTTGTGAAACTTTCTTGTTTTCACAGTGGTGATCACGACCTCACTATCCCAAGCGCCGGAACGCAACAGTGGGTCAAGGTGCTTGACCTGACGATTGTGAATGATTGGCGACCATGGCTTGTTGATGGCCAGATTGCCGGGTCAGTATTCTCGAGCGGACGTTCTCATCTCTTTAATCCTTTCTGGTTTAGTTCTTTCTTTTCTGTTTTGTGATTACAGAGTCCTGAATCCTTTCTGAATTATTTGACATATGCAGTTATACCATCAAGTATTCAGAACACGGTTACAGACTGACCTATGCTAGTATCAAGGCAAGATCGATATTTCTCTCTGAATCTTTCGTCTTAACGAATTACTTGGTTTCTTCTAGGAAGTTAAATCATTTGTCTGCGCACACACGCGCACACACGCGCGTGTTTTTCGTGCATGTACTGCAGGGGGCTGGTCATCCGCCTCAAGGGTACAAGCGACGAGAGTGTTACGAGATGTTTCGAAGGTTCATCCATTACTATCCGATCTAACATGCGACCGGAAAAATGAGGAGCCTAGCTCGATTTCCAGTAGTTTCGGAATTTTTTTTTTTTGGTGACAGGAGGAACCAGCTTGCACTGACAATGTGTTGTAAACCCAGGGAAACCACCACCCCAACGCCACGCTTAAATCGCCTAATGATCTGCCAGCTTCCCTGCAACTTGCGTTGCAGGGGCTTCGAACTCCCGACCTCCCCGAGGAGGACGTTGTAGAGCCTACCCAGCGGAGTCCTGAGCCGGTGGTGTAGTTTCGGATTCTTTTCTCCTTGCTTTGTCATAAATTTTGTATCCGTAAAACCGGTGTAATCAGTCAAATAATGAAAGTTTCAATTGGGGGTCAAGGATCAACGGCCTGAAGAATTTGTTAAATAATTTGAAGAGAGATGCATGTACATGATCCTTCTACATATTATGCAATTAATTGTCGTAACTTCTCTTTATGTTGGGATTTGATCATGACCCCTCATACTAAACGTTCCAAAGTGAGACTTGATGAATGATTTTGATTGTTATTCAGTGAAAATATGGTGCTAAAGACAGAATATCCATGAACTTGGATAGCATAAATCTAAATATGACTCACTTACATATCGGATAAGTAATCTGGGCCACATCAATAGGATTAGATTATCCCACCCGAATAACATAAAAAGGAAGTGATTTGTCCCTCTCTTGCTCTCGTTCACATGAGTTGTGGCGCACCTAGACAGACTTCAAATGGCTATCACAGCAAGGCAACTAGCTTGGCTATAGCCGTTGACACGTCTGGTTTTTTTTCCGATCTATATATTTGATGCTTTTATCCCCATCATGGTAAGTCTATCAAAACACTACAAAAATTTGTGCATGTCGAGCCATCATATCGCACCGCATCCAATCTTGTCAATTTGATATTTCATTGATCAAATGAAGCTCAAAAGAAGTAATACAACGGTCTAATAACAAATCAAATTTCTAATAGATAAATATGATCCAAATTTAGACAATGAATCAAACTCTCCCAAGCCTAATAGTACACATAAATAATCATAATCCTATGTTTATTTCTATTCTAGTCCTGCTCCGTACCATCACACCCCTCGTGGAGTTCTTATCCATCTTTGAACCCCCTTTTAAGTTTCTAAGAATTTTCCAATTCGAGTGAGGAAAGCATTGACTCATCAGGTTTCCACCTCATGATCCCTATATTTTGAATTTAAATTTTGTTTTCCTCTCTCCTCTTTAATTTTTAATTTCTGTGATTTTTTTTTTTTGGGTCGGTAATTTCTGTGATTCACATAATCATTTTTTATTTATCTATTTTTAAGCCCATTAGTTTCGCGATTTCCGATGGTAAGTCAACAGATACGATGCTTTATCTTTATCTTTCTAGCCACTTATCGTCGTCATCGTCGTCATCACTTAAGCCAAAAAAGCGCGACAGATTTGGCATGAAACTAGCTTCCAGATAAGCTCCACGGCAGCAATCTCCACGCTTTTCGAAAATCTCTCCCGACCCAATTCGATTTCGTGTTGGATTTCTCCTGGGTTCCTGTCGTTTTCTTATAAATAAGTCGTCTTGGCCACTGCCCGCATAAGCAGTCTTCGTCTGTCGAGAGAGGCTTTGATCGACTCTGCAGCTTTCGCACGCCCGCGGCTGTCTCTGGTGAAGCTCTAGTTTTCTATGGACGTTCTTGGGTTGATTTTCCGCTGCTTTCTTTGGTCTTTTCTGCGTATTGGTTTCCTTTGCATACGCGAGAAGTTAGATGCTGTGTTTCCCCGAGTGATCAGTGGAATTGCTGCTGCTTGTTTGTGTCGATGATGATGTGAATGTGTTTGCTTACATGTCTGATGATTTTGGGGGTGTCACTTGCCTGCTTGGTTGCGTCGGTGATGATGTCTCTGCCGACCCAATTCGATTTCGGGTAGGATTTTTCCTGGGTTTTTGGTATTTTCTTATAAATATGTCAGTCTTTTCCTTTGCCGCATAAGCAGTCTTCGTCTGTCGAGGGGGCTTTGATCGACTCTGTAGCTTTCGCAAGCCCACGGCTGTTTCGGGTGAAGCTTTAGTTTCTTGTAGAAGTTCTGCGGTTGATTTTCCACTGCTTTCTTTTTTATTTTCTGGGTTTTGATTTCCTTTGCATACGTGAAACGTTAGATGCTGCGCTTCCCGAGTGATCAGTGGAGTTGCTGCTGCTTGTTTGTGTCGATGATGATGTAAACGTGTTTGCTTACATGTCTGATTATTTTGGGGGGGTTACACACTGATTTTGGAATTTGGGTCGATGGGTGATTTCGATTTTTTTTTCCTTGGTTATTTTTTGGTTTGTTTATTTCGATTTGGATTGATTGTAATGTAATTGGTACTGCTGTTTGTGTTGCAGAGATAGATTGAGCGCATGAAAAGAATGGAGTTGGGGAAGATTTTGTTTGTTCTTCTCTGTGCTAGTCTGGCTATAGCTGGAGTGGTAAAGTTCCCTTTTTTCTTTTTTTCTTTTTTCTGTAGTCTTGTGTTTTTTGATTTTTCAAATTTGAATTTGAAAACCGATGCGATTCGGGTTGAATTATGCAAACAGGTTGCCGCTCCGCCGACATGCCCTGCCAATGACCTTGGCGGTGAATGTGGCGATGCTGATGATTGGAAAGGAGAATTTTTCCCGGGCATTCCTAGCATTAAGTATGAGGTGAGGCTTTTTGGAGAAAGGGTCTGTTTAGCTTCGATTTCTTTGCAATTTTACTTCTTTGACTTAGTGTTAGGGCCTGCAAAAGTTTGCATAGCAGATCGTGTTTTGTTTTAGCTGCTACATGCAGGTTGAAGTAGTAAACAAGATTTTGTTGTATGTATTGAAAGAAAATTCAATAATTTTGCTTGAGAACTCAAAAGTTTAATTTTAAACTTTGTTATATACTGTTGGAAGTGCCTGCTGGTTGAGATTCTCAATTAAAACAACGTGCTTCTCATTTAGGGTCCTTCAAGCAAGAACCCACTGGCATATAAGTGGTATAACGCTGAAGAGGAGATACTAGGCAAGAACATGAAGGTGGGTTCTGTTTCCTTCCTTGGTGATTTTTTCTTTTTGCTTTGCCGATCAGTTGGGCAGGTTATAAATATTGATAGCTGGCTGATGTTGCAGGATTGGCTTAGATTTAGCGTTGCCTTTTGGCACACATTCAGGGGAACAGGAGGCGACCCGTTTGGTTCTGCCACGAAGTTTTGGCCCTGGGAGGATGGCACAAATTCTTTAGCTATGGCCAAAAGGAGAAGTAAGAACTGTTTATCTAGGAAGTCAACAATAACTGTGTTCCAGTTTGGAAAATACCTCAGTTTGGATTGTATATAGGAATCAGTGCTAATAACTTTTTATTTAATTCTGCATTTGATGAACAAAACAGTGAGGGCCAACTTTGAGTTCTTGAAGAAACTTGGAGTTGATCGATGGTGCTTCCATGACAGGGATATAGCTCCTGATGGCAAGACATTGGAGGTGAGTAAATAGTCGAAGTCAGTTTTGGTATTACAAGTTCATATGTAGATTTGGTTGCTCAGGACAATGATCTTAGAAAAAAGTTTGAACGCCCGTTCTTAACTTGTGCTGACGCAGCTGCCCATGAAAATTCTTAATCCAGCAGTTGAGTTTAAGTTTGCTCTTTGTAATTACTGTCACAGGAATCTAATGCGAACTTGGATGAAGTAGTGGCCCTTGCGAAGGAGCTGCAGGTAGACTCCTGGACAAACGAAATAATGATTGGTTTTGTTACAGCTGTAGCACTCTTAGAATGTGCTTCTTCTATGATGCCTTCTTTACGCAATTAATGAAGTCCTCTAGCCCATTACTTGAACACATGAAAATCCTTAACCAGACTCTGAATTTTCTATATTAGAAGCATTGGCTCAGCGTTGATTGATGGAGTGTTTGGATGGATGATGATTCCATATTATTTCTGGGAGTCCTTTATTCATAAAGCGTATTCCTAAGCTGTGAGGATCTTTTGCTCCTACTTTCTAAAATATGATCAAACTTGATGTTGGGACTTGAAAGCGTGGTTTCTATTTCATGTTTCCGTGTTCTTGATATTCTGAGCTTAATTCATTGAATGCAATAGAATTTTGGAGGGAAGTCTCTCGACTTGTATAGTTCCGTTATTTAATTATTCATTTTAATCATTTTAAGGAAGTTCTTTTTATTGCTGCTCTAGAGTATCTGTTATGATCTCGAGTAAGATGAGATCTAGCAACTGTTTGTTATAATTTTATTGGATGTCCGTGTTATCTTGTTAAGCATCAGCCATTATTGGTCAATATGCTATAGAATGATACAAGTGAATGCAGGTAAGACTCCCTTTTTTGGTTGGCTTGAACAGGAATGCATCAAATTAAAAATAGTTTATGTCTCCCACGACACTAGTGAATTAAGCTCCCTGTAGGTCCACAAATACTCTGGCCTCATGGTTGAGTTCTCTTTGGCATACAGGGAACTGAAATCCGTCCTTTGTGGGGTACAGCTCAATTGTTCGTGCATCCCCGATACATGCATGGAGGTGCCACCAGGTAATATACATGACGATGCATACTTATCTATAGAATGATGGTATTTATAAACTTAGCGTGTATATAACCATGTAATGCATTTGTTTTCAATAGCCCTGAAGTTGAGGTATATGCATATGCTGCTGCTCAAGTCAAGAAAGCCATGGAGGTAAACATTTTTAGGAAGCTGTTGTATCTTTTTTTTCTGTCGCAACTTCTGGTTAATACTATATCTTATGGCTTTGCGTGGACAGGTCACTCACTATTTAGGAGGAGAAAACTATGTCTTCTGGGGTGGTCGCGAAGGATATCAAACTTTATTGAATACAGACATGGGACGAGAGCTGGATCACATGGTGTGTTTGATAGCCTGCACTTACATTACTCTTTGAACTTTTGCCTTCTAAGCTTGCTTGATACTGGCCGCATCGCCTTAATCATCTAGTATTTTACATTTTCCTTCAACTCGGCTTAACATCCTATCCTTAAAATACCTTTCATCATGATCTACAGGCAAGGTTCCTTGAAGCAGCTGTTGCCTATAAGAAGAAGATTGGATTCAACGGTGACGTCTTTCTTGACATTTAAATGGAGCAATTCTAATAGAATTAGTGTTCTATTGGATTAGGGATTATTTGGATTTGTGTTTGGACTGTTTTATATTTAGCATCCGTTAGCTCTGCCACTGAAATTCTTTCATTAAGTGTTTATTTTGCCTGCCATATCAGCTTTGCCTGATTTTCCTTTTCCATGTGCTTAACCAGGGACTTTATTGCTTGAACCTAAGCCTCAAGAGCCAACAAAGCATCAGTATGATTCTGCATCTGTGTAAATTGGTATAGCAGCTTCCATGAATCACCTATACTTATGGGATTCTTATTACAGGTATGACTGGGATGTTGCTACAACTGCCAGTTTTCTGCGGAAGTATGGCCTTTTAGGTGAGTATCAAATGATTTGCCGCGTAGGAATATTGAATTAATGAATTGCTGTGTTGTTCTTTTCCTTTACTCATGTAAGTTATCTGGTATTGGTGTACCTGCAAGTCCAAGGAATTTTTTAAACTTTGAGTTCTTCTGCCTATTTTAAAACCATGTCTTGATGTTGCTCTGTCCATCCCCTTGCAGGAGAATTTAAAATTAATGTTGAGTGTAACCATGCAACTTTATCCGGGCACAGGTATTTCATGCTATGTGATGCTAAAACTAAATGCTGATTTGCTGCGACTAAGTTCTTGAATTTGGATTGTGTACCTGAAGATCTCATTGCTTCGATGAAACTTTACTTCTTTCTTCATTTCTGCAGTTGTCATCACGAGCTAGAAACTGCTAGACTTAATGGTATATTTGGAAACTTAGATGCCAACACTGGCGATCCACAGATTGGTACTTTTCTATATCCAAATCTGGAATATGCGCAATTAAACATCTTAATAGTATTAGTAATTATGTAATGCAATCGTTGACAGGATGGGACACCGATCAGTTCCTCACTGATATTGGAGAGGCAACTTTGGTCATGCTCAGTGTGGTCAGAAATGTATGTCAAAAATTAATTTTGCTTCTGGATAATTAAAAAGTCTTGTTGGGACAAGCTCATGTAAAAGCAACTTTATAACTATGTTCTTCATCCTTGCCTTTCATAGGGAGGATTGGCACCAGGGGGCATCAATTTTGATGCCAAACTGTAAGCATCCTTCTCTTCTCGATGGGTCTTGAGGCTATGAGGCATAATATGGATTTGCCCTATTTTTGTTTTTAATGCTTCATTTCCCTGAAGTATAAATGTTGTTTGTGTAATATTGTAGACGAAGAGAAAGCACAGACGTTGAAGACTTGTTCATCGCTCATATTAGCGGAATGGACACCTTGGCTCGTGGGCTCCGAAATGTCGCTAAGCTGATTGAGGTGAACTAATTACTTTTGTTCAACTCATTGATGTTCCTAGTCCCAACAGTTTAGATACTTCTCCTCAATTAACATGACTAATTATGCTCACTTTTCAAACATAGGATGGTTCTCTGAATGAACTTGTCAGGAAGCGATATGAGAGCTTTGATACCGAATTCGGGGCACAAATTGAGGTACTTCTTCAGAGCAAGCATCTCCTCTTACTATTCCCTTTAAATATGCACCGATTCTTCGCTCTCTTCAAATTTTTTTTTTTTCTTTTTTTTATGATTGATCCTGAACTTTCTTCGTCAGGCTGGTAAGGTAGATTTTGAAACGCTTGAAAAGAAGGCTATGGAATGGGGTGAGCCCAAGGTTCCTTCAGCCAAGCAGGTAATATAGAAGGACTTAATGAGGACCTTACATCCTTCACTTTATAATTCTGTTCTTAGGTTCTGTGCTTGGCTTATGTTTCTAGTCTTCTAATCTTCCTTTTTAAGTTAATACAGATGCTTTAAATACTAGGGAAACTTTAGAATGTGTTACGACATGACTTGGCTAGCGGTTACTTGATCTTAAGTTGTAGGTCCTAAGAGTGCTAAATACAACACTGTTAATCAAATGATGCCACATTTGCATGTCTCAATGAAGATTTAGTCCTAATCAAATAATGTCACATGTTTCATGTAGCAAAGGACTTAACTAACTGGCTGTGGCAATGGACCAAAGTGCTTTTTAGTAATGCGTTTTCTTTTGTGTACGAGTTATTAGGACAAATATAGGAGATATAACTGTCAAATATTGATATATTCATTGCCTCGATAAGTTGTTTCTGAAACATTGAATTGGAGCTACAATGTTCGTTATTAATTACAAATTATGAACTTCTCTAGTACTGTCCCTTTGATGCTAAATTATTTCCTTGTTTCTTTCTAGAATGCTATCCCTTTCTCAGCTACAATTTTGCACTGAGCTACTCTTGATTATCTTGGGTGCTTTCCACACCTAGTACTTGAAACGTCATATGTCCTGATATTGTAACCTCAGAATACATCCACATCACCATCTGATATGTAGATGACGAGCACCATCTACTTCTATATCATAGCATATTGACAGTCTTGATCTCGGAGTTTTTTTTTTCCCCTTAGCAAGCATTATCCTTTTTCAGGTGTTGGTATGGCTTGATCTGATGTACCTGTTTGCCATATTTTCAGGAACTCGCGGAGATGATTTTCCAGTCTGCATTGTAAATAAAGCAAGGGTTCTTTTTTCTTTTTTTTAACTGAGAAAGATTGTATGGTTCTCTGAGATATAATGCTAGTTTCGAAATAACACTCTAGTTTCCTTGAACTCAGATGGTTTTAGCAAATCGAATTCAACCTTTATGTTCTTGGAGCAGTATCATTGCATCTTTATCCTAATTTTGCACTTGCACGTGGTTTTTTCTGACGCTTTTTCTGATACGAAAGAGGTAGCTATATCTTTTCGCTTCTGGGTTTATGAGCTGTTACGTTCATGCATGAATTTTTCATGTTTAGTGTAAAATATGATGTTGCCGGTTATCTGATTGATTTGATTTGACCGACCAATGGCCATATGAGATGCGTTTCAATGTGAAAGTCAAGAAGTTATGTAGTTCATAGTTTATGATTGAGTTGTTTTGCCACATGCTAATCGTTACTCCACTTTATGCACCCACAATACAAATTACATTTTGCGAGACTATGTCAGGTCTACTCAAAGTCTTCTTACAAGACTAGTAGACATCTAGCGCCCATTGGCAGTGAGCTGGTTTTGATGCTTGTTCAATAGAATCGATCATATTGCGATAAATTTGTCCAAAGAGAACGGGTTTTAGTGATTTTCGGCCCTAATGATACGGTCAGCATGGTGTTAGATGAGTTTCCTTGCGATTGATATGGAATGTAGCTGTGTCTACACGTCTCGTATGCAACTACAAATTCAAATAGGTGATAATCGCAAAGGCTCTGAAGGTGCACACGCACGTGACCCATGCAAGCGCGCATGCACGTGTGCAGTATCATCCAAAAGCTTAGATGTCGAGCTTACTTTATTGAGAAGTTCAAATGCGGCTTATATAATGGATTGAATACATCAAAAAGCTCATCCAAAAACCTAACCGTGAGGAACCACTCAAAGAGGAGCCTTTGATCAAATCTGAGAAACAAGTGCACTTGCTGATATTGACCTCTTTTAGTGCGATCGTGATGTTGGCTTCTCCTAGTAAAATCCTGCAACTGCTCACTGCACACTCCCATAACTCACATAGGTCCTAAAAGGACCAAATCCTTCGCTCGAGGAAGACGGAATTGGGACCTAGCAACGAGTGCCGCATCATTGGGAAATCGTTTGGAACACGAGCTATGAGTCCGACCAAGTGTTTTACTGTGTCCGACCAGGTGTTTCGTGGTCCGGCTTTGTCTTCTTTCTCACTCTAGACTCTCTCACAGATAGGTATCTAGACTCTCTCAAGATTCCCTAGTGAACTTACTTTCTATCTTGAAACAGGGTGAGCTATATATTAACTAACTCTCTCTCTCTCAAGATAGGGGTAATGCCGTAGCTGTCCTTTCGCCAAAAGACACGGTTGCAAATTATACCTAAAAGTCTAGCTCCCAAAAGCACTCTTGTATTATTGGTCAATGACCGAGGAACCTGAAAAGATAGGGAAGGAAATAATGCATATTTTTTTTTTCTAAATAAATCAAATATCTACTATATACTTTACAAAACAATGTTCAAAACTCACTTTATTTCTATCTTATGTATTATGATATAAGAATAATTATATTGCTTTAACATTACCATATACATATCAGAGAATATATGTTTAATTAATAATATTATAACAAATATCAACGGTCCAGTCATTTGATCAATCTTATCAATTCATATATTAATGGTTTAAACCATTGATTAATCTCATCAAATCACACGCTAATAGTCCGTTCCATGAATTATCTCAAATTGCATGTAAGTGGTCCATTCCATTGATCAAATTCGTGCTTAAATATTAACCATAATTCTGCGTAACGCCTTGTGATAAGGTAACTAAACTCGTTTCTTGACAATGTCTCCACTTATATTGCTAGTGCTTGGCCCTTAAGGATATTTTAAACTAACATGCACATACTCACAAACCTCTCAATAAGCTCAGAGATATTAAGCACCAACACAAACTCATAATAGTATCCTTTACAATTCACAAGCCAATTCGGAATCAAATTATAAACGGTTTCACAAACCAAACATATGATCTTTCTCAACCCATTCATCAAACTAAATACATTTCACAAGGTATTTCTCAGACCATTTCAAAATCCATTTCATAAACTATGTTCACAATGTACATATAGCATTTCACAACATGTTTCATAATCCATTCTCAACTACCTAGTAAATTCTTGATCTAGAATTTTATGCAACTAACACGTTCTTTCATAACTCATAATATATTGAATTTCTATAACTTTCAAGACATAAGTTTACAAATTCATAAAATAAATATCACCACTTACTTGGAAATGCCCACAAAGTGTTATTTGGTATCAGAACTCCCTTTTGGTTGCTCCAATCACATCAACTTTGTCCCAATTTTCCCTCCAAAACGGAGATCTTGAATTCGCCCCCACGGGGAGGCAACATGTAGTCTCGAGTAAGTGTATGTCGGCGTTGATTCTCCCAACCAATCATCTATCGTGTGAAAGTCTTCTAGTGTTTCCTGTTCTTCTTGCGAGTAGTCGATATGCCAGCAAGTCTTGCAAGTGGTGTCAGTTTAGGAAAGCCCTCTTATGCCATTTGATTAATTTAAGTTCGTAATCTTAACAATTAGATGAAAATCAACTTCAAAACTAGTAAGACTACCTTAACTACAAATTAGTTAAACTATGACTACTATGAGCTAACAAACAATGTACTATTCGTGCCAATGGTTCTGTTACCCTAAAAATTAAACGAGAATCAATGTTAAAACTGTTGGATAAATTCTCTTCAGATATTTTGAAGTTGACAAAACATTTCCATCAGTCTAGTCTGAAGGCTTGCAGACTCTACTGGCAAAGTCTGAAGATCAAAGTCTGAAGATATCAAGACTCAAGTTTCAAAGTCTTCTCTCATGAATAGTTTCCAGACCGACAAGTTAAAACTTCTATTATGATTTTATCTAATATGGTTTTGACTCAAACGGCTAAGGAATATCTCTCGACTGGAATCAGCACTACAAGATCTTATATTCGTATTCGAATAAATCTAGATTCGCTAAGATTCGCAACTTATATTTGGAAGGTTTTACTTATGGAAACCAAGATCCTTATTGTATGGGCGAACATGATTGATGGACTATTAACACTTGCCTTAAAGAGCTTGAGATCTCTCTAAATTGATTATGTCCAACGGGTTGATTAGAAGAACTTATTTGGAAGGTGCCAACGGTAATGAAGGCATGAAAAAGTATTTAAGAGAGACGCTCAAGTTATTGAAGGGTGCCGGATAGAAGAATTCTAAAGTCTGAATCTCCTTGTTATTTTGTGATCTTATTTTTCGAGCAATACATGTAATCGAAAGAGAGACTAAAGTGTGGTGAGACCTTGAGGAAGTGTAGTAGAGTCTCTACACTGTGGAATCAAGAGCGTGAGATTGTAAACACTCTTTTTGATTCTTAGTGAAATCCAGCCAGAAGGGTTGTTCGTGCTGGAGAGTGGACGTAGGCTTGGTCTAAGCCGAACCACTATAAATCTGGAGTCTTGATTCTCTATCCCTAATCCTTTTATCTTTCATTACTTTCATTTGCAGCGATTATTTTTTTAATTCCTTAATCTCTCATCAGAGAAATTGCTTCTACATTCAGTTAATTTTATAAAATCGCCTTAGTCACCTATTCATGCCCCTCTAGGTGTTAATTCTAGTCCTAACAAAAACCCCAAAAAACTTCACTTTAACTATGAATCGTTTAAACTATGCCTAAATGCTAACACAATAACTTCTATGCGCTAATAAAGCACTCACTTGAAGTGATTATTCATGCTTAAAGGTAATGCGGAACTTGCACGTGAAACCCTACGATTCCGCTCCTACAAAACCATTGCTCCAAATTGACTCCGGTCAAAACCCACGGCTCAAAGACACTATAATATATTATTTCTATAAAATTTCATAACTCAATAACTCAAAAATCGGACTTCGTAGTTGAATTTGCTCACCTTCGAATTTGTGCCCAACCCAGAAAGTAACTCCGATTGAATGAATAAAAGACTTGAATCCTTATTGGGCATTGCAATTCGGGGTTGAATCGGTGTGTCATGGTGTCTACATCGCATACATGGAATCCCTTTTCTTTTTATTCTTCTTCCCTTATTTTCTTTCCTCCTGTTTTTTTTTTTCTTTCCCATGCATTGCTTTCCATCCTCTCTCTCTAAAATCAATTTCCTAATGCACAATATTCTAGTTTCCCGACTAATCAGGTTAAAATTAGGATCAATTAGGACAAAAGTATCTTCTACGCATTTTCTTCTTCTCATTTTTCTTGTGGGCCCCCACCCTTTGACAGGTCAAGATATTACATTCTATATCTTCATGAGGTCTGAGAGGCTTCTAAAAGCGGATCCTTTAGAGCTTTTTTGGATCACCGGATGCCCCGGTGCCTTCACTCTCTTGGCAATCTTGTAAGAGAACGGTAAGGTTTAAACATACACTGACGACGATGAAAATCCCCCCGGGGGGTGGCGGAGGTCGAAATCTTTGGATGAGACTGTTCCCCTCACACGTTGTCAAATGCACGTCGTACGATTTAGCAACATTACATTCAAGGCCGCCCTATAGCAGGGATCGAATTGCTTGGGGAGCACCTAGTTAGTGTTAGGGAGATTTTCCTGTCTAATCTTTCGAAGGACGTGGCTATCGCGTTTCTAGCTCGGGAAGTTACCCACCAACTTTTGGCAAGCTGGACATAGGATCCATCCTCTGATTGTTGCACGAAATCTCGGGTCACGATCAAATGCCGCCAAATGCCGGTCTTAAACGAACAAATCTTGTCTAGAGTCTATTAAGTGGCGCAACCTCTTTTTGGATTAATCTGCTAGACCTAGCCAATCACGTGACAAGAAAAATTGTGATAGGGATCCATGTCTGATCCCGGGGCGAAGCACGGATTCCGCGTGAGTTCTAAATTTCAAGTAGGCCTCATCTATCCGCATCATCCGAACGGTAAGCCTTGGCGGTATTTAGGCCTGTTAGGTAGCTATCGCCATCGATTTGGCAGACCCCGGAGCCCTCATTAAAATCGTGGGCATGCACGACGAGCACTTTTCCAAGTGTCGCAAAAGGAGCGTGGAGAAAGCACAGCTCCATCATCACCTTAGGAAAACCTCCCCTCTCCATTCTCCCGAAAAAGCATGAAGCTGCGGGCGCTTCGCGGTCCTGCTCTCTGTCTTCTCTTCTGTCTTCTCTTCCAGTCTGGACTGTCCCAAACGGTAGTCAAGTCGCTTCCCGGATTGCCTGGAGACCTCCCATTTTATCTCGAAACCGGGTCAGTGACATTCCCTTTCACTTTTTTGTGCCGTTGTCCTTTTTTTTTTCTCTTTCTCGTGTACTTGTTTGAATCTTTGCATGTTGTGACTGATTCTCTCCCCACTTTTTTTTTTTTTTTCTTGTTTTAGATACATTGGAGTTGGGGAGTTGGATGATGTTCAACTTTTTTATTACTTTGTCGAGTCAGAGAGGAGCCCGAGAGACGACCCCCTGGTGCTATGGCTCACCGGCGGCCCCGGTTGTTCGGCTCTCTCTGGATTGATTTATGAGATTGGTGAGTCCTCCTCTAAACCTTTGCCTTTGCCAAAACACCGGTCAAGAGAAACCGAGCTGAGCCTGTCGGATGTGGTGGTCAGCCGCCGAGAGTGAAATCTAACATTCCCAATTTTCATGGTCACCGTCTTACTGTCTTACTGTTTTAATCGACTAATACCCTTTTGTTTGCAAATCGAACTCCATACTCGTGTGAAGTTGATGTCGAGGCTTCATGCCAAACAAGATTGTAGCTAACAACAAACCTTTAGAAATCAATCTCTAATTTCCTAGGCGAATAGTTAATATATTATGTCTCTGATGTCAATGCCACAAAAGGCAATATTAAATAAATGGAATTAAGGGTCCGTTCGTTTCACGGAAAATAATTTCCGGAAAAACGTTTTTGGGATTTTCCGGCGTTTGTTTCACGGAAAATGAATTCATTGAGGAAAATGTTTTCCATCAAAAGAAAAAAGTCTTCTAAAGTTCATCACTTGATCTCCTTATCTCACATCTTTACAAATCCTAACTTTCTCCACCCATTTATTTTTCTTCTTTTCTTTTTTCATTCGAATTATTTTTTAATTTTAATTTTCTTTTTTTAATTCGAATTATTTTTAATTTCCTTTTTCTTTCCTTTTTCCCCCATCTTCTTCTTTCTTGGCTAGTTGTCAGACTAAGTGAACCTCAAGCTCGTCCATCTCAAACTCGCGCTCGTCGATCTAGCGAGCCTCAAGCTTGATGCTTGCGCTCGCCAATTTGGGGAGCGGAAAATATTTTCCTTATCGAACACCGGAAAATATTTTTCGAAACATTTTCAGGTTTTAGCCGAACACCAGAAAATATTGTTATTTTCCTGGAAAATGACTTCTGGGAAAATATTTTCCAGAAATGGCTCATTTTCCGCGAAACGAACGGACCCACAATGACATTTCTTCTCGGTTCAAAAAGTAAGTTCATGTGGCACTTGAATTTTGCAGGCCGTTGCATGCAATAAGCTGATTACGGCATGATAATGGACATGTCATTAAATTTTGAAATTTTATGTATTTTAATATGGATGTTCATTACATGTAATGCAGGTCCATTTATGTTCAATTATGAGAAATCTACTAGATTCAGACCAGCACTCAAATTGAATGATTATTCATGGACAAAGGTAATAAGAATTCATTTATGCTACATGAACCATTTAATTTGATTGGAGAACCGTTGAGTATACCGTATTTCTAGTCTTATATGTTAGCAAGCCATTCACGATTAGCTCTGTTCACTATACAGGTGGCGAATATTATATTCTTAGATCAGCCTGTTGGAACTGGATTTTCTTATGCTAATAGCTGGGAAAGTTATAATACGAACGACAACATTTCAGTCGCAGAATCTTACGAATTTCTAAGAAAGGTAAAGTCAAAAAGAGAATTTTTATATAAATGAGAGTCTCTACGTAATTAATACTATTAATCTCTTTTTAATCTTTTGGCCTCGTTGCTTGATTTAGTGGCTTAAGCTCCATCCCCAGTTTTTGAGCAACCCACTCTACATTGCGGGGGACTCTTACTCGGGTGTCACTGTTCCAATGGTCGCTTTAGAAGTTGATAAAGGTATCATTATTTATTCATTTTTTATATTATGCTTCCTCGTGAGTTACCATTTTATATTTGCAATTCTACGCGTCGATATTTTTATATTCAAAAAAGTTTCGAATAAAAAAGCCCAAGTGTGTACTCCCCAAATTTAAATTAACCAAAAAATAAGAAAAATTTAAGTCAATTCAGATGCGTCCTAAAGACGATTCTATTTGTTGCTTTCGGGGATCATGGTCCATTATGATTTATACCAGGAAATGAAGCCGGTTTGGAGCCTAAGATGAATCTTGAGGTAACTATCGCTATCATCACATTAGTACACTCATTATTTTGCATTTCCTTTTTGAAAGAATGAAACTTATCAGTTCAATTTGATTCAGGGCTACGTACTCGGAAACCCCCTAACAAATCATGACAGTGACCTCAATTCAAGAGTCCCATTTGCTCATCTGAAGGGTCTTATATCAAATGAGCTATATGAGGTAAAGACTTCCACTTTTTCTACAGCATGTCACACCACAAAAATTTTTCACGTTTTTCGTTATTGCCTGGTGCATGAAAAGATTGATTGAGATGCATACTAAATGTATTAGATGTAGAATGTGTATCATTATTTTTAGAATGAAATACAAATTCAGGAAATTTTCTTAATTATCAAGACTAATATCATAAAAAGTGAGTAAACAAAAGGTAAAAATATGTGTTCTGAGATTTTTGCCTACATCGAATATTTCTCCACGAATCACTTATTTTTATTTAATTTTTGATTCGAAAATTAATGTCCATCTTTTTTGTGTATTTCAGTCAGCTAAAACTGATTGTAACAGTGAGTACATAAACGTCAACGAAAGCAATACTGATTGCGTTGACGATCTTAAAGCTGTGAACCTGGTTAGTTGGCAATCATTTTTTTCCCTCTCTTTATTTCTTTATTATTTATTTCTGTCTTTTTGCCCTTTTTGACCAATTTTTTTTTTCTTTTTATTATTGGAAATTCCATGCATTGAACCTTGACTTTTTGCTAACTGTAGTGCGTGGAGAATATAAATACGGTAAACATACTGGAACCGCAGTGCGTGCCTCAGTCTCCCAAATCGATGGTCAGTGATAGGTGGGACCCAACCTTAATAAATCGAGACCATTCACCTCTCCTTTTGCCGACGGAGAGAGCTTCCCGGGTTTGGTGCCGGGTAAGAATCATTTTTTTTGTTTTTTGTTTTGTTTTGTTTTTGTTTTGGACCACCGTTTTGCCACATGTTTTCAGAAAAAAAAGGAATTATTTTGTTAATTGAATTTTCCTTTATACCTTTTAATTAATTTAATTTTAGCCGCGTATGAACTTTGACTTCTCCGTACTCGAAATACCAAGAACTTCCATGATATATAAGTATTGTCATGTAAATTCGAGTATAAAATTCTCATAAATTATCGGAATTTAAATAATATTTTTTTTTATCCTGACAAGAAAACTAGATGTCGTTTTTCGTTTGGTTAAAGCGGGTGTGACTTAATTAATTAGATCATTGGTGGATCATCATCTTCGATAGTCAATTACAGTTTTTCAGATTATTTTGATTCTCTACTTCTCATCCATTCTCTAGTCAAGAATATCAAATACATGTTAACATAACGTTTACGTTCAAGAGAAAAAAAAAAGGGGAAAAAAAGAATAAAATTCATGTTTTTGATTAGTAGTCACACCATGGTAATTATTTACAAATACAACTTTGTTACGCTGTAATTAGTATTCATTTACATTGAAATTTGATGATTAATATATCAAATTAAATGACAAGGTTAAAAATTAGAAATGACAAATCTCGAAATTTGATGATTTACCTATTTTCCCGACCATAAAAAAATTTAAGTTTTTATGTGAGTAGTTACAAATGATGTGTAAAATATTTTTGATTTCTTTAGGGTTGAAATTTTACGACCAATGAAGTCCGCTTAAGGATGATTCCCTTAAGCTCTCTAATCAAATAATTGGTGACTCATTTTTTTAATTATTGAGTGGCTAAATACACCCGCAAGCAATCTGATTGGAAATTCCTGACCAAAAAAAAAAAAAAAATTGACGGGAAATTTGTGTCGAACTAGTCATTTTCAGCTTAAATAAAAAGGATTTTGATCAAATTTCAAAGTTCCTAGCTCAATTTTGTAACCTCATTTTTTCAATGTAGATGTATAACTATCTCTACATCTATATCTGGGCTAGCGCTAAAGCAGTTCAAGATGCTCTTCACATTCGAGAGGTATGTCTACCAGTAATGTTAATTACATAATATCACTTTTATTTATTTATTATCTTTTTGTTCTTTTTCTTACATCTATTTTTGGTCTATATTTTGTGATGTGTTTAATGATAAGCCAGGGGACAGTTGAGAAGTGGGTAAGGTGCAATAAAACTTTATCTTACACATCCAATGTCCTAGTTGTCATTGACGTACACAAAGAGCTCATAAAAAGGGGATTTCGAGCGCTTATTTATAGGTAATTAAGCACCACTTTGCAATGTAATTTATGGCTTATAGTTGACCTACTTACTTCACCTAATGTTACTCTTTCTTAATGTGCAGTGGTGATCATGACATTGTCATCCCGTATGTGGGAACTCAAGCTTGGATCGATACACTGAATCTAACGATTTCTGAAGATTGGCACGCGTGGTTTGTCGACGGACAAGTTGCCGGGTTTGGTTTCCATAACAACCTCTTAACTACTGTATAGTTCAATTTTTAGACGAATTCTCCTAACATCGCGGTACTTATGTCGATTTATGAAATGAGGCTCCTGCATTTTCGATACTCGGTGAAAGTAAAAGTCTATCCATCCGAGTTCCCTTAGGATAATATCGCAAAATGCATACATATAGGAGCTAGACAACTGATCCATTTATTATTATTATTATTATTATTATTATTGTACCTTCTATTGGGTATCTCAATCGTTTGTGCTTACTTTGCTCTCTTTTCTCTCTTATAGGTATGCTACGCTATATTCTTCCTTTCCATCCCTTTTTACATTTGTAACCGTCAAGGTAAAAAGATTCATATCCTATACTTTCTTCTTTACAAGCCATTTTTTCTTAGCTTTTTCACATTTTCATATCTTAATTTCAACGAAATTAGCTCCTTAGACTTTGCGAACCGTACGTTAAAAGTGGTGTTATATGAACTCCTTCGTGCAGGGAGCGGGACACACGGCTCCAGAATACAAGCCCAAGGAATGTTTTGCGTTGATTAGTAGGTGGTTCGATTATTTTTACATTTAACTTGCACTTGTAGCTCCCTTTTAGTTCGACGATTTATATAGTAAACATATTGTTGATGTAATAATTTTCTGGTGGTCCGATTCGGGAACAATGCTGAAATGGATATCCTTGCTCATCTCTACGAATTCCGGATTAGATTGAGCTCCTCAGACATCTAACATTGCGACATCTCAAAGTGTTTTTTCTTTCACGAATGTTGTTGGTGAGTGATAACACCGCATTCGATAAGTAATTGATGAAGCATACATACTTTACATTTTTTTAATGCACTGAACTATCTCATATCATATGTGATCAATACCTCGATAGTCAAACCATTCCATGTGGAGTATGTTTAATAGGGGTCCCAAAGGCACTGTTGAAATGATCCTACGTAATCAGGAGCATCGCTCCCTTATGCACCTCCTCGGTCATTGAATGATTGATGGAAATGCAACCCGCAATAGTTCAACAACACTAATTTTTTAAGGCCAGTTATTGCTATTGGTTGTTTGCAAACAAACAAAATAGTTTTTTTTTTTTTTTTTTAGGTTTCACATAGGAAAGTTTGGAAGGATGTGAGCCACTCTATAAGCATGGGCATCTTCTAGCGTGTGGGCTAGAGCTCATAACACCTGCATGCAAGTGCGCCCTCTTAACACCTGCGTGCAAGTGCACCATTTTGGTGCAATTATTAGACGTAGTTAGCACTTTGTGCGCTCATGGATAATAATTAGCAATAATCCTTTGTTATTATTATTATTATTATTATTATTATTATTATTATTATTATTATTATTATTATTATTATTATTATTATTATTATGTTTCGTGCTGCTATTTTGCTAATCTTTATTTATATTCTGAATTGTAATATGTCTTTTCAATGTAATTTTTGAGAATGTACTTGTTCACTTTGCAACCTTTTTTGAAGGGTTGCCTTTGTTCATTAAGACTAAGATAAGTACGGCGGTTTCGAAATCAATGAAAAGTCTGGTCGAAGTTTCTTTCTAAAAAAAGTTACAACTATCATTTCAATTGTTTCTTTGAAGAGATCCTGAAGAAATACTAGAATTACTATATGATATTCTCAATCTAGATTTTGTTGTATTCTGGAAGATTTTTGTTGGTAATCATTAGTAACATAGTTAAGCAAATAATTCCTTGAAAATAGTGTTATTATGCTTTAAATTCTGATTTCATTCTACAATTGCAAGGGGGATCAAATGCTTTGTTAACTACTTAATGTCTTTTTCTGAAGTTGGTGTCAAACGCTTCAATCCTCGTTTTCCCTTGTTCAAACTAGGGTGGGTGTACCTTCCCTTCAACAGTGAGAAGGGGCAATGATGAGCGCCTCCTTGTTTTGCAGCTTAACATATGATCCATCCTCTAATTCCCAAACTCGTAATCGGATTAGAATAAAAGACATAGACACAACTTTCACTTTCTAGCTCATTACACTTCACGAGCAACCAAAATTCCTGGACAAATCTCAGTCGTTTATCAAATGACGTGAAAATACCATTTTATATGGATAAATCTCGGGGTCCATACCACATGAGTCCATTAAGCGGGGCACAAGCCAAGCCGATTTCATCACATTGCATTTTACGAGAAATCTTTCCGTGGCCATTGTTTGGGAATTCAACTAGAAGCAGACCAACTATAAAAGTGCATCCATATTCATGGACAAAGGTAACAAGAATTTGATTCACTCCTCTGCTAGGACTTCCGCTGCATCAGTTCCCATCATTCAGTTGGTTAATTTTTTCAGGTCGCAAATATTATATTCTTGGATGATCATGTTGGAACCGGATTCTTTAAATGACAAATTTTCAACATCCAAGATATTTATATTCAAGATGTTTCAAGGAACCATTTTGAAAAATATTTTTCTTAAAATAATTGTTTATATCATGCAAAAGAATTAGTAAATGAAAATCTTTTTTGTTTTTTTTTTTTGTTTTTAATTATCAACAACAATCTATATCTGAATATTGTTTTTGAAGATGAAGTTGACTATTTTTTTCTTAACAATATAAGCCATCATTTTTAGGAAAAATATTATCCAAATCATTACATTTCCGTGAACCAAATACTCTCTTAATTTTACTATGATATTTTGCTGCTTGAGCTTTGATTCAGTGGCTTACATTGCTGCCCTTTGAGTATCCGAGCGACCCCCTCAACTTATGTGCAATGCTCTTTTGAACGTCATAACTTTTTCTTTGATCACTTAAATGTTATATAACTTTTGAATCGATCATTTGAGTGCCATAATATATTCAAACCATTCATCATAGGTGCCATGCCACTCCGGATTTCTGGCACTTAAGTGACATTTTTTATCATTCTATTTTTATAATTTTCGGTTGCCCATGGTAAACTCAACAGGAGGGCAAGAAAGTGTATATTCCAAGGCTATGCACAAGGTGACTGTGGCTAACGGTTGTGGTACCCAAAATTAATTCACCTTTTGATGAGTCCCTAAAACTAAAGGGCAAGAGTGATTGTGGTAGTGTTTATATGGATAGGGAGATGTTCAATTTAAGTTGCAGTTGAAACCACAAAATCATAAAGTAGATGGTGCTAGCATGTTAATAAACACAAATAGTGCTTATAGCGAGGTAGAGCTTATAGAACTAATGGTTGCCATAATTGAGGAGGTTGTGTAGGAAAATCTTTGTGGAGAAGTTAATTAATGCAAGTGGAGTTGGGATTCTAATGAGATCCAAGTTTATGGTGAAGTTCATGTGTAACTTGGATTTCAAAGATATTGGTGGCGGTTGAGCCCATAAAGGGCTATAGGAGAGTAGTAGTGAAGTTCGGAATCAAACAAAATGATTGTGACTTGACTCAAATATCAAGCCAAGGTAAATATTTTGAGTTTGAGCCTGAAAAGGAACATGTTTCATAATTTGAGTTGGTTTCTACTTTAAGTAGTTTCCTATTTTTTCTAGGTTTTCTGAAAAGGATTTCCTATTTTGGATCTAACCTTGTCTATGTATAAGAAGTGTTGCTTTGTGAAGAGCATCCAAAAGGCTGCTTCTTTGTGAATTACACCCTGACACAATCCGAGAGTATTAAAGCCAATAAATTTTGTGGTAACTATTATACCCCTAGATCAACTCATTAAATTTTTGTCCGTTTTGGCCCATCTCATAACAAACCTCAAGATTTTGTTCTTCGGCATGCACGTGAACATTTTCTTAGGAGATCACTCATCTTAGTAGTGCTATCCCTTAAGCATGCTTAATGTTATGTTATGTCAAAGATATCTTATGAGTTAATTCCAATTTTACATATATCCCAAGAACACTCTCCCCCTATTCAGGGCGCAATCCGGTTCACTTTTGTGTCATTTTCCATACTAAAAGCTTATCAAGAGCCATTTATTTTTTGGGCCCTTTAACATCAATAATCACTCTTCGCTTCATCGAACTAGGTTGTTACAATAAGATTTTAGTGATGAATTGTTAGTGCTAAACAGCGTAAGGATTATTCGGTGTAATTGGGGATGGTAAACACTAAAGAGCAGTTGGGTGACTCAAATACCCTTGTAATCTACATTATATCGCTTAATCTTCAGTGGAATTTCGTGCTGCTCTCCCTATGGATGTAGGTTACACTATCCGAACCATCTAAAACAATGTTCGATTTATTATTTTATTTTGTTTATTTTGCCGTTCGATTTTTATTTTATTTTTTATTTTCCACAAAAACAAATTTGTCCAAAGGGTATGTTTTTATAGAGGTTCTGTGACAGCCTGAATTTTATGAGTTGTTTTCGATTAAATAAATCGGGCTTTTCGTCGACGTGTCTATAGTGCTATTCTCTGAGTTGGCTACTCACGAGATAACTGGTCTATTTGGGAAAGCCATTAAGGAATCTAAATGCAATAGACTTGAGAATTCGACCAGGAATCGACTGCTCGACCGTGTCCATCAGCCGAGATCATTATGGCACTGTCGAAATCGATCAGAGACCGGAGATATGTCAATTCGACTGAAATGTGTGATCAGAGTGTGGGTGATTCCACCTGATTGCAAAATACTCGTCGATCGGCACTAGATCGATTTTTCTATCATTTTGGTACCCGGTGCCAGTATTTGAAACCTCGAGACTTTCACAACAACCGAGAGTCGTTAATGTGTCGAAGATGTACTATGTGACTCGAGATAAATCGATCACGGGTCAATTGCACCAAAAATTCCTAAAAGTGACCCAGTATACTAGGTCACGCTAAAAGCGCGCCGGATTGAAATTAACCGCTTATTTAAACCCGATTTCAGAAATTGAAAGTTCTGTGGTGTCACAAGCTATATTAGGGACGTCGACTCATCCTCCGAGAAATTTTGAGAGATTCCGAGATTTTTACGGAAATCTGATTCGGACGTCGTGGAAAATACACAGAAGTTCGGATTGGCCGAATTGAAGAGATTTTCAATTTGTAGACCGAGCTATATGGCGAAGGGGACTTGTAGGAATTAGGTGGGCTTTCTCTACATCAAAATTGGACATTGATTTGGGAAATTTCATGAAGAAATTGAAGTCTAAATGGAGTGAAATTCGGATCAAGGCTTGAGGATTACATTTTGGACATTTAAATTGGATATTTTTGTGGGAATAAGAGTAAGAAATAATTGGGGGACATAAGAGGATAAGTATTTGGACTCTAGGGGACTAGGTTATGATGGAATAGATATTTTTTTTTTAGACTTTTCTTCCCCCAGCTCAATCTTCCTTCGCACGTTTATTGCTGCCCTCCTTCTTCGAACTTCTTCTATTCTCTTTTGTTTCTTCGTTGCTACCTCTGTTTTGCTCTCATTCAAAAAAAAAAAAAAACCAGCGAAATCTCAAGCCGTCCAGCCCATCTCATGTTGGCGCATGGAGTCAACAAATTCAGAAAAACTCCCCCAAAGTTGACCTTGTTTCTACCGAGACACCACTCACCTTCTCCACCATTGTCCGTGGCCATCTGTCGACGATTCTGCCCCCACCATCATCGGTCAAGAACCAAGCTCCCTCTCTCCTTAATTGACCACCGACTGAAGCAGCCCGTTCGCACCATCATCTTCGAAGCTGCCACGTTTCCTCACTGCTTAGACGTCCCCGCAAGAGCAGCTTCTTTGTGCGACACCATCCACGAAGCAACCTATCCACCGATTCTTCTTCAGTTGCCACGTCCCAGTCAACGAAGCCAGCTTCATCTTCGCTGCAGCCCACCGAGCAACCCAACGACCAGCGTCTCCACGTTGCTTCGTCCGCGGGCCTTCTCCAGCAGCTCGCAATTGTCCAGCGAATCTCGGCAGTTCAGCCCAGATTTCGGTCCATCTCAGCCAGCGAACCCGTGAAGCCCAGCAAAGTCCATCAAGCTCAGCCCATTTGAAGCTAACAGAATTCAGGCCCAGCAGAAGCCATTTAGTTCAGCCCATTTCCAGCAAGTTGGTTCGGCCCAACCTCCAAGCAAGTCAAGCCCATAAGAAATTCAGCCTGCGAATTAAGTGAAGCCCAGCCCAAGTTGAAAACAAATATCAGTTGGGCTGAGATTTGTTGGGCCCGTTTTAGGTCCGGCCCGAGAGTTCGCCGACACCGCCGAAAATTAAGATTTCGGCCGCCGTCGCGCCGTCGTCGCGGTGAACCGGTTTTCGCGATACACCGGTGAGTTTATTCTCTAAACTCTTCTTAGTAGGCTTTGATGCTAAGTGGTGTTTAGATTTATTTAATTAGGGATTAGGTGGTTAGTTAGATTAAATTAATGATTTAATTATTTAATTGAGCATGTTAGGTGGTTAGCATGGTTTAGCTAATGCCTAATTATATTGTATTATTTATCTAGAAGGGTTCGGGAATTTTCCGGGTCCGTATTGGTATTTAATTTAATAATTTTGGCCTAGGTTAGTATTTTTAGAAATTAAATTGAATTAATTAATTAATTTTCGAAATTAATTATTTATTAATTATTTTTCTGGAAATTAGGCCGAGATGGCCGGTGATCGAAATTTCATGCTGATTAATGGTGTGGTTAGTTTCTGCAATTGAGTGTTAAATTATGCAAATTGAGTGATGATTGGATTTTTAGTATTTAATTCCAAAAATTGTGAATTTCCAATATTTACTCAGAAAATCTCGGGTGTCGAATTTTAACACCGAAAATGGTTTTATATACTATATAAAATAGTGTGATTTTAAAAAGGAAGAATGTCAATTTTTCTAGGTCGAGTTGACCGTGTACCCACACACGACTATTTTCATACGTATTTCTAATATGAAGAAAAAGGCCATGTTCACCATTTTAATTGAAGCATTTGAGTGGAATGCACTGTGCCCTGGGCCATATTTGAGTGATCGTGTGATGATAATGAGAAATCGCCCCGGGCTGTTGAGCTGGACGTTATCCCTATTTGGGATACCCCTTGATAAAGGGAAGCCAGTCGCAGTAGATTCTGGACCCTATGCTCCTTCGGGAAAGCTGTCGACAAAGTGACGTGCCGTGCTCAATGGGGTGAGACGAAGCCTGGCAATGCCAGAAGACCGCCGAACTGAGAGTAGGCTGTGCTATATGCCAAGATCAAAACTAGGAACGCATGATGATTTGAGTATTATGTTCCAATTAATTGAGCTTGAGTGATGCTCTAATTTGTGATATGAACTGTGCTGACCTGCAGGGTGGAACTGAGAGGAGGTAAGTCTCCTTGATTGTGTGATTGCGTACTTAGGACGCTTCTTAGCGTCTTTCCCTCCTAGCCGAAGTTTAGAGCTTAGACTTGCTGAGACATTGTCTCACCGGTTATTGTATAACCACTTTCAGGGTCATCGAATGGAGGACCTAGAGCAGAGAGGAGGTGATCTGAAGCATAGGTCGGATATGATCACTTCTTTTTGGAGAATAGTCTTTTGTAGTCTTTTGGCCATAGACTATTGTACTTGACTCAACATATGTTTATAAAGGCACGTTTGTTTGTGAAACTATTGTTATGCTTTTCTATCCCGAGATGGTTATTGTCAGGGGATTCTTTTTCGCTTCCGCATGTGCAATAAAGTAAAAGGGTCGGCGACTAGTCCTGGGAAGTCGCCAAATTTTATCGACCAGAGAGGGATGGGTACGTGCTTGGGGTTCGGGGCGTGACAAGTTCAGCCATTTATGAAAATGATCAGCATAATGTTAGTTAGAAGAGTTCTTATACAATCTATGTGAAATACTGATGGATCTATGCATCTTGTGTGCAAGTACAAATTCTAATAAAGTGATAATTGCATCGGTCAGTTTGGGGAGTGTGTGGTAACATTTCTATTTCGAGAAATAATTTTTTTTTTTAAGAAATAGTCTTTTTTCTATTTTTACTCTCTAAAATAATTTCCGAGTAAAGGAACAAAAAACAAAAGAAGAGAAATATTGCCATGTGCACCCTTAATGTTCTGATTTCCTCTTGAGTACAATAATGTCAATGACGATCGCTGCATTCACACAAGTCTTCAGCTCATGCAGGTGCTAGTGCTATCGGTGTTTGTTTGATTTCTGTAGTTTGACTTCATTTTTTTTTTTATATATATGTTAAAAGATGGTCTTTGTCTGCACTTATCTTTAAATATTCGCACATTAGGGATTGGCCCCATCACTATGAGATACTAGTACTACTTAAAGAGGGGAGGGAGTCTTTAGTCAAATCGAGAAACAAAGAGGAAACACTTATTGCTTCGAATCTTTTTTCTATTTCTACTCCTGCACTAGTCATTAGTGCTCCTAGCTTGTTCCTCATCCTGTTCCTCATTCTTCTCTTTTTGGTTGATATACCTGACTTTCCACGGGGTAGATATAGACCTTGCATTAGAACATCTTGTACCAGTCATAATACTCTCTTATAACTCGCATGTCCTACATTAACCAATCACTCACTCGAGTAAAAAGATAGGACCTGGACTCTGGAAAGAGATCTTTTGTAGGATTAGATTATCTGACCTGAATATTATAAAAAGAGTGATTCATCCCGCTCTCGCTCACATATGTCGCAACATGTCCTAGTGGCTTCAAACGGCGATCATAGTAAGGCGACTAGCTTGGCTATGTCAACAATCGCTGGCCTTATGATCGGGCTTTTGTTTCTAGCTATATATTTGATGTTACTATAAAAAATTGTGAATGTTGAGCCTTTATATCATACCGCATTCAATTCTGTGCAATTTCATATTCCATTGACCAAAAGATATAATACAACAAATGAAGCTGAAAAGACATAATACAACAATCATATAACGCATCGAATTTCTAACGGATAAATATGATTTCGGGTAGGACTTTTCCTGGGTTTATGGAATTTTCTTGTAAAAATGTCAGTCTTTTCCTCTGCCGCATAAGCAGTCTTAGTCTGTCGAGGGGCTTTGATCGACTCTGTAGCTTTCCCAAGCCCACGGCTGTTTCGGGTGAAGCTTTAGTTTCTTGTAGAAGTTCTGCGGTTGATTTTCTGCTGCTTTCTTTTTTTCTTTTCTGGGTTTTGATTTCCTTTGCATGCGTGAAAGGTTAGATGCTGTGCCTCCCGAGTGATCGGTGCAGTTGCTGCTGCTTGTTTGTGTCGATGATGATGTAAACGTGTTTGCTTACATGTCTGATGATTTTTTTTTTTTTGGGGGGGAGGGGTTTACACGCTGATTTTGGGGGTCGATGGGTGAATTCTTTTTTTTCTTTTTTTGTTTTGTTTGTTTCGATATGGATTGATTGAAAATGTGATTGGTACGGCTGTTTGTGTTGCAGAGATAGACTGCGCTCATGAAAAGAATGGACTTGGGAAATATTTTGTTTGTTCTTCTCTGTGCTAGTCTGGCTATACTATGCAAACAGCTTGCCGCTCCGCCGACATGCCCTGCCAATGACCTTGGTGGTGAATGTGGTGATGCTGATGATTGGAAAGGAGAATTTTTCCCAGGCATTCCGAACATCAAGTATGAGGTGAGGCTTTCCAGAGAAAGGGTCTGTTTAGCTTCGATTTCATTGCAATTTTACTTCTTGGACTTCGTGTTAGGGCCGGCAAAATTTCGTAGCAGATCCTGTTTTGTTTTAGCTACTACATGGAGATTAAAGTAGTAAACATTATTTTTTTGTATGTACTGAAAGAAATTCAATAATTTCGCTTGAGAACTCAAAGTCTAATTTTGAACTTTGTTATATACTGTTGGAAGTGCCTGCTGGTTGAGATTCTCAATTTAAACAACGTGCTTCTCATTTAGGGTCCTTCAAGCGAGAACCTGCTGGCATATAAGTGGTATAACGCTGAAGAGGAGATACTAGGCAAGAAAATGAAGGTGGGTTCTTTTTCTTTCCCTTGGTGATTTTTTCTTTTTACTTTGCCAATCAGTTGTGCGGGTTATAAATATTGATAGCGGGCTGATGCTTGCAGCATTGGCTAAGATTTAGCGTTGCCTTTTGGCACACATTCAGGGGAAAGCGATCCATTTCTCTGCCACGAAGTTTTGGCCCTGCGAGGATGGCACGAATTCTTTAGCTATGGCCAAAAGGAGAAGTAAGAAATGTTTATCTAGGAAGTGAACAATAACTGTGTTTCAGGTATGACTGGAAAATACCTCAGTTTGGAATGTATATAGGAATCAGTGCTAATAACTTTTTATTTCATTCTGCATTCGATGAATAAAACAGTGAGGGCCAACATTGAGTTCCTGAAGAAACTTGGAGTTGATCGATGGTGCTTCCATGACAGGGATATAGCTCCTGATGGCAAGACATTGGAGGAGAGTAAATAGTCGAAGTCAGTTTTGGTATTACAAGTTCATATGTAGATTTTGGTTGCTCAGGACAATGATCTTAGAAAAAACTTTGAAACACCCGTTCTTGACTTGTGCTGGCGCAGCTGCTCATTAAAATTCTTAATCCAGCAGTCGAGTTTAAGTTTGCTCTTTGTCATTACTGTAGCGGGAATCTAATGTGAACTTGGATGAAGTAGTGGCCCTTGCGAAGGATCTGCAGGTAGACTCCTGGACAAACAAAATAATGATTGTTTTTGTTACAGCTGTAGCACTCTTGGAATGTGATTCTTTATGATGCCTTCTTTACTCAGTTAATGAAGTCTTCTAGGCTATTGCTTGAACACTTGAAAATCCTTAACCTGACTCTGAATTTTCTATATTAGAAGCATTGGCTCAGCGTTGATTGATGGAGTGTTTGGATGGGTGATGATTCCATGTTATTGCTGAGAGCACCATCATTCATGAAGCATATTCCTAAGCTGTGAGGATCTTTTGCTTCTACTTTCTAAAATATGATCAGACTTGATGTTGGGACTTGAAAGCATGGTTTCTAATTCATGTTTCCATGTTCTTGTTATTCTGAGCTTAATTTGTTGAATGAAATAGAATTTTGGAGGGAAGTCTCTCGACTTGTATATTTCCATTATTCAATTATTCATTTTAATCATTTTAAGGAAGTTCTTTCTATTGCCGCTCTAGACTATCTATTATGATCTCAAGTACGATGAGATCTTGCAATTGTTTGTTACAATTTTATTGGATGCCCATTTTATCTTGTTAAGCATCAGCCATCATTGGTCAATATGCTATAGAATGACACAAGTGAACACAGGTAGACTCCCTTTTTTTGGTGGCTTGAACAGGAATGCATCAAAGTAAAAATAGTTTATATGTCTCCCACGACACAAGTGAATTATGCTCCCTGTAGGTCCACAAATACTCTGGCCTCATATTTGAGTTCTCTTTTGCATACAGAGAACAGAAATCCATCCCTAGGGTACCGCTCAATTGTTCGTGCATCCCTGATACATGCACGGAGGTGCCACCTGGTAATATACATGACTATTCATACTTATCTATATAATGACGGTATTTGTTAACTTAGTGTGTATATAACCATATAATGCATTTGTTTTCAACAGCCCCGAAGTTGGGGTATATGCATATGCAGCTGCTCAAGTGAAGAAAGCCATGAAGGTAAACATTTTTTGGAGGCTGTTTTATCTTTTATCTGTCGCAAGTTCTGGTTAATACTATATCTCATGGCTTTACGTGGACAGGTCACTCACTATTTAGGAGGAGAAAACTATGTCTTCTGGGGTGGTCGTGAAGGATATCAAACTTTATTGAACACAGACATGGGACGAGAGCTGGATCACATGGTGTGTTTGATAGCATGCACTTACATTACTCTTTAAAATGTTGCCTTTTAAGCTTGCTTGATACTGGCCGCATGGCCTAAATCATCTAGTATTTTACATTTTCGTTCCACTCAACTTAACATCCTATCCTTAAAATACCTTTTACCATAATTGATAGGCAAGGTTCCTCGAAGCAGCTGTTGCCGATAAGGAGAAGATTGGATTCAACGGTAATGTCTTTCTTGACATTTAAATGGAGAACTTTTAATAGAAGTAGTGTTCTATTAGATTGGGGATTATCTGGATTTGTGTTCAGACTGTTTTATATTTAGCATCCGTTAGCTCTGCCACTGAAATTCTTTCACTAAGTGTTTATTTTGCCTGCCATATCAGCTTTGCCTGATTTTCCTTTTCCATGTGCTTAACGGGGGACTTTATTGCTTCAACCTAAGCCTCAAGAGCCAACGAAGTATCAGTATGATTCTGCATTTGTGTGAATTGGTGAAACAGCTTCCGTGAATCACCTTTACTTATGGGAATCTTATTACAGGCATGACTGGGATGTTGCTACAGCTGCCAGTTTACTGCAGAAGTATGGCCTTTTAGCTGAGTATCAAATGATTTGCTGGTCTGTGTAGGAATATTGAATTAATGATTTGGTCTGTTGTTCTTTTCCTTTACTCATGTGAGGTATCTGGTGTTAATGTACCTGCAAGTCTGAGGAACTTTTTTAACTTTGAGTTCTTCTGCCTATTTTAAAACCATATCTTGATGTTGCTCTTACCATCCCCTTGCAGGAGAATTTAAAATTAATGTTGAGTGTAACCATGCAACTTTATCCGGGCACAGGTATTTCATGCTATGTGATGCTAAAACTGGATGCTGATTTGCTGCAAGTAAGTTCTTGAATTTGGATTGTGTACCCGAAGATCTCATTGCTTCAGTGAAACTTTACTTCTTTATTCATTTTTGTAGTTGTCACCACAAGCTAGAAACCGGTAGACTTAATGGTCTATTTGGAAATTTAGATGCCAACACTGGCGATACACAGATTGGTACTTTCTATATCCAAATCCGGAATATGCGCAATTACAACATCTTAATAGTATTAGTAATTATGTAATGCAATCATTGATAGGATGGGACACTGATCAGTTCCTAACTGATATTGGAGAGGCGACTTTGGTCATGCTCAGTGTAGTCAGGAATGTATGTCAAAAATTAAGTTTGCTTTTGGATAGTTAAAAAGTCTTTTTGGGACAAGCCTATGTAAATGCAACTTTATAATTATGTTCTTCATTCTTACCTTTCGTCGGGAGGATTGGCACCAGGGGGCATCAATTTTGATGCCAAACTGTAAGCATCCTTTTCTTCTCTTCTCGATGCATCTTTTTCTTTTTTGGATTAATACTGATTATAGAGGCTATGAGGCATAATATGGATTTTGCCTAGTATTGTTTTCAATGCTTCATTTCATATGTCCTTTGCTGTAGTATAAATATTGTTTGTGTGATGCTGTAGACGAAGAGAAAGCACGGACGTTGAAGACTTGTTCATCGCTTGAATGAAAACACCTTGGTTTGTGGGCTCCGAAATGTCGCCAAGCTGATTGAGGTGAACTAATTACTTCCGCTCAACTCATTGATGTTCCTAGTCCCGACAGTTTAGATACTTCTCCTCAATCAACATGACTAATTATGCTCACTTTTCAAACATAGGATGGTTTCTGGACGAACTTGTCAGGAAGCGATATGAGAGCTTTGATGCTGAATTCGGGGCTCAAATTGAGGTACTTCTTCCTCAGAGCAAGCATCTCCTCTTACTATTCCCTTTAAATATGCACCGCTTCTTAACTATGTCTACTTTTTTTTTTTTTCTTTTTTTATGATTGATCCTGAACTTTCTTTGTCAGGCTGGTAAGGTGGGTTTTGAAATGCTTGAAAAGAAGGTTACGGAATGGGGTGAGCCCCAGGTTCCTTCAGCTAAGCAGGTAATACAGAAGGACTTAATGAGGACCTTACATCCTTCACTTTATAATTCTGTTCTTGGGTTCTGTGCTTGGCTTACGTTTCTAATCTTTTAATCTTCCTTTTTCTGTTAATGCAGATGCTTTAAATACTAGGGAAACTTTAGAATGTGTTACCACATGACTTGGCTAGCGGTTGCTTGATCTTAAGTTGTAGGCCCTAAGAATGCTAAATACAACACTGTTAATCAAATGATGCCACATGAGCATGTCTCGATGAAGATTTAGTCCTAATCAAATAATGCCACATGTTTCATGAAGCAAAGGAATTAACTAACTGGCTATGGCAATGGACCAAAGTGCTTTCAGGTACTGCGTTTTCTTTTGTTTGTGTGTTATTGGGATAAATATAGGAGATATAACTGTCCAACATTGACATATTCATTGCCTCGATAAGTTGTGTCTGAAACATTAAAAGAATTGGAGCCACAACGTTCGTTATTAGTCGCAAATTATGAACTTCTTTAGTACTGTTCCTCTGATGCTAAGTTATTTCCTCTTGTTTCTTTTTTGAATGCTTTGCCTTTCTCGACTATGATTTTGCACTGAGCTACTCTTGATTATCTTTGGTGCTTTCCACACCTAGTACTCGAAATGTCAAACATCCTTATACTGTGACCTCAGAATATACCCACATCACCATCTGATATGTAGATGACTAGCACTATCTACTTTTATATCATAGTATATTGACGGCGTCTTGATCTTCGAGTTTTTTTTTTCCCTAGCAAGCATTATCCTTTTTCAGGTGTTGGTATGGCTTGATGTTAGATGAGTTTCCTTGCGATTGATATGGAATATGGTTGTATCTACGTGTCTCGTATGCAAATACAAATTCAAATAAGTGATAATCGCAAAGGCTCTGAAGGCGCACACGCACGTGACCCATGCAAGCGCACGCGCACGCGTTCAGTATCATCCAAAAGCTTAGATGTCAAGTTTACTTCATTGATAAGTTCAAATGTGGCTTATTTTATGGATTGAATACATCAAAAAGCTCATCCAAAAACCTAAGCATGAGGAACCACTCAAAGAGGAGCCTTTTATCAAATCTGAGAAACAAGTGCACTTGCAATGTTGTTGCTAGGTTTATTTAATTAGAAATTGCCCATCATTAGAATTAGGTCATTTGGTTAATTTAGATTGCACATTTAACCATTGGACATTTTTTAATTTCGAATTTCATGAAAAATGCCAAAAAAAAAAACTGTCTTAGAATAAATTAGTTAATTTTCTAGGATAGATTGCATGCTCATTAAGAAAACACAAAAAAAATTACTTTACTCATGTCATAATTTAGGTCATATTGTCATATCATTTCATGTTAGATTAGTAGCATGTATTGCATGATTTTCATTAAATAAGTGAAAAAAAAAGAAATTGCGTGTTAATTAGAAATCATATCTAGGGTTGATGATGTGAATCCTGATCTAATGACGCAGATGCTTTCGTTGCTACGAGGTAAGTTTCGTAATTTAGTTATTGCTTTATTGGGTGTTAAATTAGTGGTTTGCGCACATGCATGATCACTTCACATGTTAAGGAAACAGTGAATTAAAATTAATTCAAGCTGCCAGCAAAAAGCATTTTTGAAAATAAAAAAAATGATACCAAAAGGACATTAGAGAAATCTAGTATAACTAAGTTCTCGTATCCATGATCTCTAGTTCGTAGGAGTAAAGTAAAACTCCCGTTACTTTACTTGAGTTTCTAATTGACCCACCAAAAAATAGATTAGTGGCGACTCCTAGATAAAATCTATCTGCATATTAAGAAATTTGAACTTAAGTCGTGAATTGGTATGGGCTTGAGAGAACCCGAATTAAGTCTAGGCTTAACAATCCATTAGCCAAATTTTAGGTGGTTCACCCCGAAAAATTAGGTTGCGACACCTGGCAATGAGTGCCGTGTCATTGGGAAATCGTTTGTAATATGAGATATGAGTCCAATTAAGCGTTTTACAGCGTCGGTTGTGAATCGCGGGCATGCACAATGAGCATTAGAATAGAACCGATAAGGAGATCTTCATAAATTCTAAAAAAACATGAAGTTTGTTGGTGTTTCATGGTCTAGCTTTATCTTCTCTCTCACTCTGGACTCTCTCACAGATAGGTATCTAGACTCTCTCGGGATTCTCCAATGAACTTATTTTTGAAACAGGGTGAGCGATATATTAACTCTCTCTCTCTCTCTCAAGATAAGAGATAATGCCTAAAAGACATGGTTGCATATTATACCTAAAAGTCTAGCTCCCAAAAGCACTCTTGTATTATCGGTCATTGACCGAGCAACCTGAAAAGATAGGGGAGGAAATGAGTGAACAATCACAGTTTTGTGAGTAGTGCATATTTCTTTTAAATAAATCGAATATCTACTATACACTTTACAAAATAATGTTCAAAACTCACTTTATTTCTATCTTAGTATAATACATATATGATATAAGAATAATTATATTGCTTTAATATTACCATATACATATCAGAAAATATTTGTTTAATTAATAATATCGTAACAAATATCAATGGTCTAGTCCTTTGGTCAATCTTATCAATTCATATATTAATGGTTTAAACCATTGATTAATCTCATCAAATCACACGCTAATAGTACATTCCATTAACTATCTCAAATTGCATGTAAGTGGGTCCATTCCATTGATCAAATTCGTGCTTAAATATTAACCATAATTCTGCGTAACGCCCCGTGATAAGGTAACTAAACTCATTTCTTGGCAATGTCTCCACTTACATTACCAATGCTTGGCCCTTAAGGATATTTTAAACTAACATGCACATACCCACAAACCTCTCAATAAGCTCACAAATATTAATCACCAACACAAACTCATAATAGTATCCTTTACAATTCACAAGCCAATTCGAAATCAAATTATAAACGGTTTCATAAACCAAACATATTATCTTTCTCAACCCATTCATCAAACTATATACATTTCGCAAGGTATTTCTCAGACCATTTCAAATTCCATTTCATAAACTAGGTTCACAATGTACATATAACATTTCGCAACATGTTTCATAATCCATTCTCAACTACCTAGTAAATGCTTGATCTAGATTTTTATGCAACTAACATGTTCTTTCATAACTCATAATATATTGAATCTCTATAACTTTCAAGACATAAGTCTACAAATTCATAAAATAAATATAACTACTTACTTGGAAATGCCCACAAAGTGTTATTTGGTATCGAAACTCCCTTGCTCCAATCACATCAACTTTGTCCCAATTTTCCCTCCAAAACGGAGATCTTGAATTCGCCCCCACGGGGAGGCAGCATGTAGTCTCAAGTAAGTGTATGTCGGCATTGATTCTCCCAGCTAGTCATCTATGGTGTGAAAGTCTTCTAGTGTTTCCTCTTCTTCTTGCGAGTAGTCAATATGCCAGCACATCTTGCTAGTGGTGTTAGTTTAGGGAAGCCCTCTTATGCGATTTGATTAATTTAAGTTTGTAATCTTAACAATTAGATGAAAATCAACTTCAAAACTAGTAAGACTACCTTAACTACAAATTGGTTAAACTATGACTACTATGAGCTAACAAACAATGTACTATTCGTGCCGACGGTTCTGTAACCCTAAAAATTAAACGAGAATTAATGTTAAAACCTAGTAAAACTTCACTTTAACTATGAATCGGCTAAACTATGCCTAAATGCTAACAAAATAACTTCTATGCACTAATAAAGCACTCACTTGAAGTGATTATTCACGCTTAAATGTAATGCATAACTTACACGTGAAACCCTAAAATTCCTCTCCTACAAAACTATTGCTCCAAATTGACTCCGGTCAAAACCACAGCTCAAAGACACTATAATCTATTATTTCTATAAAATCTCATAACTCAATAACTCAAAAATTGGACTTTGTAGTTGAATTTGCTAAACTTCGAATTTGTGCCCAACCTAGAAAGTTACTCCGATTGAATGAATAAAAGACTTGAATCCTTATTGGGCATTGCAATTCGGGGTTGAAGCGGTGTGTCATGGTGTCTGCATCGCATACATGGAATCCCTTTTCTTTTTATTTTTCTTCCCTTATTTTCTCTCTCCTGTTTTTTTTTTCTTTCCCGTGCATTGCTTTCAGTCCTCTCTCTCTCAAATCAATTTCCTAATGCGCAATAATTCTAGTTTCCCAACTAATGAGGTTAAATTAGGATCAATTAGGACAACGGTATCTTCTACACTTTTTCTTCTTCTCATTTTTCTTGTGGGCCCCCACCCTTTGACAGGTCAAGATATTACCTTATATATCTTCATGAAATCTGAGAGGCGTCTAAAAGAGGATCCTTTACAGCTTTTTGGATCACCGGATGCCTCGGTGCTTTCACTCTCTTGGCAATCTTGTAAGAGAACGGTAAGGTTTAAATATACACTGACGACGATGAAAATCCCCCTGCGCCGGGGGGAGGGGGGGGGAGGGGGCAGGTCAAATCGTTGGACAAGACTGTTCCCCTCGCACCTTGTCAAATGCACGCCATAGGATTCAACAACATTACATTTAAGGCCGACCTATAGCAGGGATCGAATTTCTTGGGGAGCACTTAGTTAGGGTCTGTTCGTTTCGCGGAAAATGGGTCATTTTTTAGGAAAATATTTTCCCAGACAATATTTTTTAGGAAAATATTTTCCCAGACAATATTTTATAGTGTTTGGCGAAAACCTAAAAAAAATTTTGAAAATATTTTCCGGTGTTCGGTAAGGAAAATATTTTCCGCTCGCCAAATTGGCGAGCGCGAGCGTCAAGCTCGAGGCTCGCCAGATCGACGAGCGCGAGTTTGAGATTGACGAGCTTGAGGTTCACCTGATTCGACAACTAGCCAAGAAAAAAGAAGTTGGGAAACAAAGAAAAGAAAGAGAAAAAAAACAAAAAAGAAAAAGGAAATTAAAAATACTTCGAATTACAAAAGAAAAAGGAAATAAAAAAATAATTCGAATAAAAGAAGAAAAGAAGAAGAAGAAAGGGGAGGAAGAAGTGAGGATTTGTAGAAGTATGAGATAAGAGAGATCAAGTAAGGAAAATGTTTTCCACTTTTCAAGAATGAAAAACATTTTCCCCTACTTTAGAAGACTTTTTTCCTTTGATGGAAAATGTTTTCCTCAAGGAATTCATTTTTCGTGAAACGAACGCCGTAAAATCCGGAAAACGTTTTCTTGGAAATTATTTTCCAATACTTGTGGGGTCAATTTTAAAAATTTCTAATACTTGTGGGGTCAAAATATATATATACACAAAAGAAGTAATAAAAATGCTATAAATATACACACACGGGTCAATTTTTACTTTTTTTCCAGTTTTGTTTTTTTAGAATTGTTTTAGTTTTTTAAAAAGTCTTTTACTATGAAAGAAGTAATAAAAAATGCTATATATGATAAATAAATAAATTTAAAAATATCATTTCAGCATTTTTCTTTAAACAATGTTTTTTCCTCTAAGTTTTATGTATTATTGTAACAAATTAAAATAATGAATGATATTATTTAATATTTTTCGTGTAAATTAATAATAATAATAATAATAATTATTATTATTATTATTATTATTATTATTATTTTATGTTATTTTATTTTTTATTTTTTTATGTTTTTATATATAAAAATATATTTAATATATAACGTGTCGAAATTCTCTATTTTTAAGAAATGACGTGTCGGCGTGTCGTGTCACACTGTGTCGCGTGTCCGTATCGGTGCTATATAGGTTTCAGGTTGGTTAATTTTGAATAAATCACAAATCGAATCGAATGTGAAATCGAATTAGCGATTTTCCAAGCGATTGCGAATCAGATTTCGGGCGCGAAAATCAGACAATCAATTCCTAATTTAAGAGGCTACTTCATGTCCGCAATTTCAATCTTACATCAAGGAATATTTCGGATAACAAAAAATAAAAATAAAAAATAAAAACTACCAAATTTGAATTTTCTCCAAATTCGGGTTTAGCAACCGGGCTCGTGAATCGCGATGGACTCCGCGTGGCTCAACGAAGGGGCTGCTGTGCAGCTTTCGTGGGCGGAGGAGCTCGGTCGTCGGAGCTCCGGCAAGGGACAGCAAGCGCACAGCGGGGGGCAGCCGGAGTCACCGATGGCGCAACAGGGGCGGCCGGCGCGGAGAACAGCAGGGGCGGCTGCTGCGGGGCGCGGAGATCGGGTTGCTGGTGCTCGGAGTGGAGGTGCTCGCGGGATCTGCAGGTCGCGGGCTTCGGAGGTGCAACGACAGGCCCGAGCTTGGGCAGAGGGGCGGAGCAGAGCTGGGCAGAGACGGGGCCGGCAGAGGCGGCGTCGCGACTTCGGGGGCGCGGAGAAACGGTGCGGAGGTGGTGTTGTTGTGGTGCAGACGTGGGGACGAGCGAGTGGACAGAACAGGAACAGTGGCGGCGTCGCTGAAGGGTGCTCGTGTCACGATGGGTCGAGCGACGGTGGCCGGCGGCTGGGGCAGCAGGGGACGCCGGGTCGGAGGCGCAGGCGCGGGCGGAGACAGTGGTGGGCAGATCTCGGCCTCTGGACAGCAGCTGCAGCACGAGCTCGCGGGCGATGGAGCGACGGTGGCAGGGGGGTGTCTGCTGCGTGACGGAGCAAAGGCAGCGGCGGTGGCGCGATGCGGTGGCCGGCACGGAGGACGGCAGCAAGCAGACACCGGCGGGGAGACTCCACGATGAAGAAGAACAGCCCACTTTCTTTTCCCTTTTTTTCTTTTTTCTCTCTCTCCCCTGTCCTCTCACGCACGTCTCCTCTCTACCCTCTTTCACTTTTCTCTTTTGTTGACTTTTCTTTTCGTCGATGCTTTTTCTTCCTAACTTTTTTTGTCTCTTTTTCCCATGAACGAACCCCCTAAAACCCTACAAACGAAGAAATAAACTTTTTCTTTTGTCTTCAATTTTTGACAAAGAAAACCGAGAGAGGACCCCTTGGACGTGAAAACTAAAAAAATCCCTCAATGTGGCCGTATATTTCTACCGTGTGGCCCTCCCAAAACCCTACGTGAACAACCTTTTTATAGGCCAATAATTAGGGTTTTAATTTTTCAAATTAATATCCATGAAGATTTCTTTTCCAAACGCAATATTTATTTTTTATACGATTCAGGATTGCAAAATGTTTTTTTCTCAAATTTTAAATCCTGCGAAGATGAGCTTGCAATATTTTTTGTTACACTTGCCCTATCCGAAAATGTTGAAAAATCCCCAACATATTCCGGAAAAATTTTAAATTCCTATTTTTCACGAGATAATTTTCTATCATTAAAAAAAAAAAAAAAGCTTAGGCCAATTTACTCTCTTCATGGGCTTAATCCAACCCGTCAATCTAAAGTTCAGAACCACCAAGTCAAACCCATCCGTTACTAGTTCAATGCAAATGCAATAATAATAAATAAATGCATATAAAATTATATGCTATGCAATTAATAATTTTTTCAGAGATAAAATTAACCCTTAATTTTTTAATACGATAAATAACTAAATGGGTTATGAAAATTTAAGTGTCAAACAGGAAATTCCAATGAATATCTTCCGGGGCTTTTTATGCCACTCTTATCTCTCCCTTTTTTCTGATCTAATGTCAGAGCTTCAATCCTAACCTTTATTCAACACCGTTTGGTGGATCTCCCCTTCAACGGTGAGAAAGGGCGCTGGACACCCTCCAACTTTTGGCAAGCACGGCGAGCATATAGCCTTCCCAAGTGTCGCAAAAGGAGCCATCATTACCTTAGGAAAACCTCCCCTCACCATTCTCCCGAAAAAGCATGAAGCTGCGGGCGCTACGCGGTCCTGCTCTCTGTCTTCTCTTCTGTCTTCTCTTCCAGTCTGGACTGTCCCAAACGGTGGTGAAGTCTCTTCCCGGATTGCCTGGAGACCTCCCATTTTATCTCGAAACCGGGTCAGTGACATTCCCTTTCACTTTTATGTGCCGTTGTCCTTCTCTCTCTCTCTCTCTCTCTCTCTCTCTCTCTCTCTCTCTGTACTTCTGTACTTGTTTGAATCTTTGCAGGTTGTGACTGATTCTCTCCTCTTTTTTTTCTTGTTTTAGATACATTGGAGTTGGGGAATTGGATGATGTTCAACTTTTTTATTACTTTGTCGAGTCGGAGAGGAGCCCGAGAGACGACCCTCTGGTGCTATGGCTCACCGGCGGCCCCGGTTGTTCTGCTCTCTCCGGACTGATTTATGAGATCGGCGAGTCCTCTAAACCTTTGCCTTTGCCAAAAGAAGGGTCAAGAGAAACCGAGCCGAGCCTATTGGATGTGGTGGTCAACCGCTGAGAGTGAAATCTAAAATTCCCAATTTTCATGGTCACCGTCTTGCTGTCTTAATCGACTAATACCCTTTTGTTTGCAAATTGAACTCCATACTCATGGGAGGTTGATTTCAAGGCTTCATGCTGAACAAGATTGTAGCTGACAACCAACTGTTAGAAATCAATTACTACTTTCCTAGGCAAATAGTTACTATATCAATCTCTTATGTCAATGACACATAGGGGATATTAAATAAATGGAATTAAGAGACAATGAAATTTCTTCTCGGTTCAAAAAGTAAGTTCATGTGGCACTTGAATTTCGCATGCCGTCGCATGCAAAATAAGCTGATTACGGCATGATAAATGGACATGTCATTAAATTTTGAAATTTTATGTATCCTAATACGAGTGTTCATTACATGTAATGCAGGTCCATTTACGTTCAATTACGAGAAATCTACTAGATTCAGACCAGCACTCAAATTGAATGATTATTCATGGACAAAGGTAACAAGAATTGATTTATGCTACATGAACCTCCTAATTTGATTGGACAACCGTTGAGTATACCATATTTCTAGTCTTATATGTTAGCAAGCCATTCACGATTAGCTCTATTCACTACACAGGTGGCGAATATTATATTCTTAGATCAGCCTGTTGGAACTGGATATTCTTATGCTAATAGCTGGGAAAGTTATAATATGAATGACAACATTTCGGTCGCGGAATCTTATGAATTTCTAAGGAAGGTAAAGTCAAAAGGAGAGTTTTTATATAAAGGAGAGTCTCTACATAATTAATACTATTAATCTCTTTTTAATCTTTTGGCCTTGTTGCTTGATTTAGTGGCTTAAGCTCCATCCCCAGTTTTTGAGCAACCCACTCTACATTGCTGGGGACTCTTACTCGGGTGTCACTGTTCCAATGGTTGCTTTAGAAGTTGATAAAGGTATCATTATTTATTCATTTTATATTCTGCTTCCTCATGAGTAACCATTTTATATTTGCAATTCTATGCGTCAATATTTTTATATTCCAAAAAGTTTCGAATAAAAAAGCCCAAGTGCGTACTCCCCAAATTCAAATTAACCAAAAAATAAGAAAAATATAAGTCAATTCAAACGCGTCGTAAAAGACAATTCTGTTTGTTTCTTTTGGGGATCATGGTCCATTATGATTTATACCAGGAAATGAAGCCGGTTTAGAGCCTAAGATGAATCTTGAGGTAACTATCGCTATCATCACATTAGTACACTCATTATTTTGCATTTCCTTTTTGAAAGAATGAAACTTATTGGTTCAATTTGATTCAGGGCTACATACTCGGAAACCCTTTAACAAGTTATAATAGTGACCTCAATTCAAGAGTCCCATTTGCTCATCTGAAGGGTCTTATATCAAATGAGCTATATGAGGTAAAGACTTCCGCTTTTTCTATAGCATATAACACGACAAATTTTTTTCATGTTTTTCGTTATTGCCTGGTGCATAAAAAGATTGATTGAGACACATACTGAATGTATTAGTTGTATCGTGCATCGTTATTTTTAGAATGAAATAAAAATTCATAAATTTTCTTAATTATCATGACTAATATCATAAAAAGCGAGAAAACAAAAGGTAAAAATATGTGTTCTGAGATTTTTGCCCACACCGAATATTTCTCCACGAATCACTTATTTTTATTTAACATTTGATTCCAAAATTAATGTCCATCTTATGTATGTATTCCAGTCAGCTAAAACGGATTGTAATGGCAAGTACTTAAACGTCAACGAAAGCAATGCTGATTGCGTCGACGATCTTAAAGCTGTGAACCTGGTTAGTTGGCATTTGTTTTTTTTTTTTTTTTGCCTCCTCTTTATTTCCTTATTATTTCTTTCTATCTTTTTCCTCTTTTTGACCAATATTTTTTTTATCATTGGAAATCCCATGCATTGAACCTTGACTTTTTGCTAACTATAGTGCTTGGAGAACATAAATACGCCAAACATACTGGAACCGCACTGCGTAACTCAATCTCCCAAATCGACGGTCAGTGATAGGTGGGACCCAACCTTAATAAATCGAGACCCTTCACCTCTCCTTTTGCCGACGGAGAGAGCTTCCCGGGTTTGGTGCCGGGTAAGAATATGTTTTTTTTTTTTTTTATTTGGACCACTGTTTTGCCACATGTTTTCAGAAAAAAAGGAATTAATTTGTTAATTGAATTTTCCTTTTTAATTTTTAATTAATTTAATTTTAGCCGCGTATGCACTTTGACTTCTCCGTATTCGAAATACCAAGAACTTCCATGATATATAAGTATTGACATGTAAATTCGAGTATAAAATTCTTATAAATTATCAGAATTTAAATAATATTTTTTTTATCTTGACAAGAAAACTAGATGTCGTTTTTCGTTTGGTTAAAGCGGATATGACTTAATTAATTAGATCATTGGTGGATCATCATCTCCGTTGGTCAATTACAGTTTTTCAGATTATTTTGATTCTCTACTTCTCATCCATTCTCTAGTCAAGAATATCAAATACATGTTAACATAACATTTACGTTCAAGAGAAAAAAAGACGAAAAAAAGGATAATATTTATGTTTTTGATTAGTAGTCACACCATGGTAATTATGTACAAATACAACTTCGTTATGCTGTAATTAGTATTCATTTACATTGAAATTTGATGATTAATATTTCAAATTAAAGGTCAAGGTTAAAAATTAGAAATGAAAAATCTCAAAATTTGATGACTTATCCATTTTCCTGACCATAAAAAATTTAAGTTCTTATGTGAGTAGTTGCCAATGATGTGTAAAATATTTTTAATTTCTCCAGGGTTGAAATTTTACGACCAATGAAGTCGGCTTAAGGATGATTCCCTTAAGCTCTCTAATCAAATAATTGGTGACTCATTTTTTTATTATTGCGTGGCTAAATACACTCTCAAGCAGTCTGACCCGAAATTCCTAACCAAAAAAATAATAATTTGACAGGAAATTTGTGTCGAATTAGTCATTTTCAGCTTAAATAAAAAGGATCATGATCAAATTGCAAAGTTCCCAGCTCAATTTTGTAACCTCATATTTTCAATGTAGACGTATAACTATCTCTACATCTATATCTGGGCTAGTGATAAAGCAGTTCAAGATGCTCTTGATATCCGAGAGGTATGTCTACTAGTAATGTTAATTACATAATATCACTCTTTTTATTTATTTTCTTTTTGTTCTTTTCCTTACATCTATTTTTGGTCTATATTTTGTGACGTGTTTAATGATAAGCCAGGGGACAGTTGAGAAGTGGGTAAGGTGCAATAAGACTTTATCTTACACATCCAATGTCCTAGTTGTCATTGACATACACAAAGAGCTCATAAAAAGGGGATTTCGAGCGCTTATTTATAGGTAATTAAGCACCACTTTGCAATGTAATTTATGGCTTATAGTTGACCTACTTACTTCACCTAATGTTACTCTTTCTTAATGTGCAGTGGTGATCATGACATTGTCATCCCGTACGTGGGAACTCAATCTTGGATCGATACACTGAATCTAACGATTTCTGAAGATTGGCACGCGTGGTTTGTCGACGGACAAGTTGCCGGGTTTGGTTTCCATAACAACCTCTTAACTACTGTATAGTTCAATTTTTAGACGAATTCTCCTAACATCGCGGTACTTATGTCGATTTATGAAATGAGGCTCCTGCATTTTCGATACTCAGTGAAAGTAAAAGTCTGTCCATTCGAGTTCCCTTAGGATAATATCGCAAAATGCATATATATATATAGCAACTAGACAACTGATCCCTTTATTATTATTATTATTATTATACCTTCTATTGGGTATCTCAATCGTTTGTGCTTACTTTGCTCTCTTTTCTCTCTTATAGGTATGCTACGCTATATTCTTCCTTTCCATCCCTTTTTACATTTGTAACCGTCAAGGTAAAAAGATTCATATCCTATACTTTCTTCTTTACAAGCCATTTTTTCTTAGCTTTTTCACATTTTCATATCTTAATTGCAACGAAATTAGCTCCTTAGACTTTGCGAACCATACGTTGAAAGTGGTGTTATATGAACTCCTTCGTGCAGGGAGCGGGACACACGGCTCCAGAATACAAGCCCAAGGAATGTTTTGCGTTGATTAGTAGGTGGTTCGATTATTTTTACATTTAACTTGCACTTGTAGCTCCCTTTTAGTTCGACGATTTATATAGTAAACATATTGTTGATGTAATAATTTTCTGGTGGTCCGATTCGGGAACAATGCTGAAATGGATATCCTTGCTCATCTCTACGAATTCCGGATTAGATTGAGCTCCTCAGACATCTAACATTGCGACATCTCAAAGTGTTTTTTCTTTCACGAATGTTGTTGATGAGTGATAACACCGCATTCGATAAGTAATTAATGAAGCATACATACTTTACATTTTTTTAATGCACTAAACTATCTCATATCATATGTGATCAATACCTCGATAGTCAAACCATTCCATGTGGAGTATGTTTAATAGGGGCCCCAAAGGCACTATTGAAATGATCCTACGTAAACGGGAGCATTGCTCCCTTATGCACCTCCTTGGTCATTGAATGATTGATGGAAATGCAACCCGCAATAGTTCAACAACAGTAATTTTTTAAGGCCAGTTATTGCTATTGGTTGTTTGCAAACAAACTGTTGGGATCGACGGATCCCCGAAAACGAATTCGACACTTAAACCGAACCCCTAAATCAATGCGGAAGACAAGCCCGTGAAGAAATCACGTATTACCGATCGTAAAGCACACCACGGATTCGAGCGTACCTTATTAGCCACAGATTAGACACCGATGCCGTAAAGAGGAAGAGAATTCAGCCCTGTTCGATCCGATGACGACAATTCGCCGTGAAGGGAAGAAGAAGTCGCCTTTTGCCTTTTGTTCTTCTTCTTGAGAGGAGAGGGAGAGAATTAACGTTCGTATGTTCCAACAGTTGTGTTCTCCCTCTCTCTCATCCCTTTTATATGTCCCTCCATCCACGGGCCTTGTCCTGTGGACCGGGCTTTTAGGCCCATCGTGGGCGGGCCAACTTAAGCCCATATAATTAAATCCATCATCTCCCACTCGCACATGGTGGGCCAAAACCAACATGGGCGGATAGGCCCAACTTAGGCCCATCAATTGAAAATCCATCAACTCCCACTTGCATGGTGGGTCGAACAGAATCATCTTTTCCTCTTTCAACATTCATACCGGTGAATAATCCGTGCAACCAGCATACTTTGAGAGCTCGTTGCTATACATCTGTTAGGAATATATAGCAGCTCATATTGTGTATCACTTTCCGAGTAAATTTAGTATGCAGTACCCTAGATCGATCGATCACATTTATATCTCTCTTAATCTCATTTAAACAATGATATATATTGTATTCACAATTATGATTATCCCAAAGACAGTCATAATTGGTCGATCAGTGAATACAAAACCACAATGTGATTCTCCAAATCCGATCTTCCTCTTTCCTTCAAACTCTCAATTTCAGTTCAACTTGCTTTTCTAGAAATGTCCCATTAGATCGAATCAACTCATGACCATTGGTAACATTCTAAGATAGCAAACACTAAATAGAAATCTTGAGAATAAGTAAGAGTCATGAGGGCACTAAAATTGAGAAACTCTATTCCTCAAGAGTCTCACACGTCATAAAAGTTGAGATCAAACTTTTGCTACTTATAGGTCGTCTCATGCATACGTAGTATGAAATACGTATTACGGTATTAACTCATTTCCCATGGAGCATATGTCTACACAATCAATACCATACAGATGATAGTTCAGACATACCCAATTTCTAACTTGAGTTCACGTATTTACTCATTCACAAAATTCATCAGAACTCACATTCGGCATCTTAGACAGATAAAGTAAAATGTGTGGGTTATTTTACTTTCGGACATCGTAAGTACTATGTCCTCATCTTAACACTCAGTTAAGGCGACATACGTATTTTAAGCTTGAGCTCTCAATTATCACATAGATAATAAACTTAAAAACCGTCTCATCTCTATTTATCACATAGTAAATAGAGGCGATTACCCGTGTGAGTGGGCTAATCTCTTATTTGTCCGACATACTTTCTCAACATAAAGTAATGCACTGAGCATTAGGATGCATAAAGATCAACCAAAGATTCATAGGCATTAATGATGAAAACACAAATTCATTAAATGTGAACAACTCAGGGAAATTACAATATCCAGTACTTCAGACTCTACGCAATCCTAGAGATTTCACATGACCACAAAACACATCTCTAGGTATTGGCTTTGTCATAGGATCTGCTACCATTCTATGCGTAGATATGTACTGCAAGTTCACATCTTTTCGTGCAACCATATCTTTGACAAAGTTATACTTGGTATCTATATGTTTGGTCTTGCCATGATATTTTGGATCTTTAGTGTACGCTATAGCTGCCAGGCTATCACAGTTAACCAATAATGGATGTGCAGCTTTCTCAATAACACCTAAATGATCCAAAAATCTCTTAAGCCAAACTCCTTCTTGTACCGCTGCTGATAATGCCACGAACTCAGCTTCCATCGTGGAAAAGGCTATACATGTTTGCTTCTTACTGCTCCACGATATGGCGCCATTGTTCAGTAAGAAAGCAAATCCAGAGGTAGATTTCCTTTCATCTAAATCTCCTCCCCAATCAGCATCTGAATAGCCTTCAAGTCGCAGATCCTTTCCTTGGTAATTCAACTTGAAATCAGCAGTTCCCTTCAGATACCTCAGTATTCTCTTAACGGCTTTCCAATGTGCTGGACCTGGATTGAATTGGTATCTACTCACCATTCCAACTGCAAAACATATGTCGGGTCTTGTACACATCATAGCGTACATCAAACTCCCAACTTCATTTGTTCCTTCTCTTGTGGAGTCCTCGGACACAGTCTATGGCTCAATCCTTCACCTTTTGCAATAGGAGTGTCTATAGGTTTACAATCTTGCATACGAAATCGTTCAAGAACTTTATTTATATATGTTTCTTGCGAAAGAGACAACGATCTCTTCGAACGATCTCTTGAAATCTTAACTCCAAGAATGTATGCAGCCTCACCCATATCCTTCATCTCAAAGTTGGAAGACAACCAACTCTTGACAGTATGAACAAACTCCATATTGCTTCCGGCAATCAGTATATCATCAACATATAATGATATGATCACAAATTGATCATTGGATCTTTTGATATATACGCAATGATCCTCATCAATCATTGTAAAATCATATGCTATTATGGCATTATGAAAACGTATATACCATTGTCTCGATGACTGCTTAAGGCCGTATATCGATCTCAAAAGTCGACATACCTTTTCTTCTTGGCCTTTTACTATGAAACCAGCAGGTTGTTCCATGTATATTTCTTCCTCTAATTCTCCATTGAGGAAAGCAGTCTTTACATCCATCTGATATAACTCTAGATCCATATAAGCTACTATTGTCAGAATAATGCGAATCGAGGTAAATCTCACTACAGGAGAAAACGTATCTTCATAATCAATTCATTCATGTTGATTATACCCCTTCGCCACAAGGCGAGCCTTATGCCTTTCTATCGAGCCATCAGCCTTTTGCTTTATTTTGAGAACCCACTTGTTTCCAATAGCTCCGCGTCCTTTTGGAAGATCAACCAGTTTCCAGACTTGGTTTGATTTCATTGACTCCATTTCCTCTTTCATTGCATGAATCCATTTTTCCTTACTAGGGCAATTCAGAGCCTTATTAATATTTCTTGGCTCATCCTCATCTTGTGGAGCAACCATAAAAGTTTCCCCTTCAATGTCAAAATATCGACGGGGAATACTTTGGCGACTTGTTCGCCGTATGGGAGTTTGTACACTTTGCACATCATTCCCCATTATGCTCCCACTGGGATTAGATAATGATGATGTCATCTCATTATGTGGTTGCAATTGAGAATGAGTTGAATTCAATTCATCACTTCTCATATTACTCCCACTTGAACGAACTCCACTAAGATCATTATCTTGATCTGAGGTTTCAAATAGGGAGTTAGTTGTCTTCCCCTATTTCGCCCTTCTTAGGAAATTCATCCTCTAAGAATGTGACATCCCGTGATTTAAATTCAGTTATACTCCCACTTTCCTGCTCTCCTATGAACACATACCCTTTTGAGTGTTCCGAGTATCTTATGAAAATACTATTCTTTCCTCTGGGACCCAATTTCCCAAACTTGTGAGATGACTCATGTGTATAGGCAGCACAACCCCATGGCTTAAGATAACTTAAGTCTGGTTTTCTACCTGTCCATAACTCATATGGAGTGGAAGTAACTGATTTGGAAGGCACTCAGTTAAGTATATAGGCAGCAATTAACAACGCATCACTCCAAAAAGTGATAGGTAAGTTAGCATGCGCCATTATGGAACTAACCATTTCCAGTAGGGTTCTGTTTCTTCTCTCCGCAACACCATTTTGTTGAGGAGTATATGGAATAGACAATTGTCTTTCTATTCCTTTTTCATCACATAATTTTCTGAACTCATCAGATAAATATTCTCGACCTCGATCGGATCTTAATGCTTTTATTTTCTTGTCTAATTGATTCTCTACCAGGTTCATAAACCTTTTGAAACAACTTATTGCTTCAGATTTGTGAGAAATCAAATAGACATATCCGAATCGAGTATAATCATCTATAAAAGTGATGAAATAAACAGCCCCATGCCTTCCTCTCACATTCATTGGACCACAGACATCAGAATGGATTAAATGCAGAGGAAATTCAGCTCTTTTACCTTTTCCAAATGGTTTCCTTGTCGTTTTCCCTTCTAGGCAATGCTTACAGATGGGCAAATCGACTTTTTCAATGTTGCCCAACAAGCCCTCTTTGGCTAGTCTATTCATACGCTGTTGGCCAATATGACCAAGTCTAGCATGCCACACATTCACATCATTATCATATGAATTAGGAGATGTGAGAAGGGAATAACAAACATTTGCATGAACATAGTCAATATCTAATACAATGAAACCATCCAGAAAATAACCACGACCATAGTCGTTTGTATCCAAATACAAATCTACACCTTCATTATGGAAGTTCACATTAAAACCTAATTTAACCAACACTAAAACAGACACTAAATTCCGACGAATCTCCGGAGCATACAACACATCATGTAGGAATAAAGTGCGTCCACCACGCATATTAAGTTGGCATGTGCCAATTCCTTTCACTTCAGCTCTAGAGTTGTTTCCCACATAGATCCATTTAGATCCAGTTGGTACTCGTCGGAATTCCACGAAGGATCCTCTATCCTTCGCTACATGGTCTGTCGCTCCTGAATCCACAGTCCACAGAGGATTAGATTCAGTCAAGAATACAGAACTTGACACATATGCAAAGTTCCCAATTGTACAAAGGGTGTGTACATTCTTTGGCTCGCGACAATCGCGGGCATAGTGACCCTTTTGGTCACAGTTGTAACATTTCACTCTCGAGATATTCTTCACATGAGAACGTTTTCCTCTCTTTTGTTGGTTAATTCTTGGTTTCTTGTAAGAATGACTTGATCCCTTGCTTTCCCACATATTGAACGAATCAATACGCTTGCGCTTAGAGCTTAAAGCCCCTTCTAAGCTTAAAGCAACACATCAGATATCTGTATCCTGCTCAAATGCCTTGAGGCGTAGATCAGCTAGCTCAAGGTGGCGCACAACATTCTCTAGATCTTCCATAACATGGTCGAGAGATTTTAGTGCTTCTTGCTTTTCCAGCACATATTGAATTCTCATATTCAATATTTCACAATTCTCGCCGTTCAATCTGTCCTTTTTATTCAAATCAGCAATGATGTTCTTATTTGCTGAATCCATTGATCTGAACATATCAGACACATATGCACGAAATATTAATGCCTATCACTTATGCATCTATTTTGCACAAACCCATCATATTAATTAATAATTTTAAGTAAGGTTTCAGAATCAAAAAGTCACTATGTTTCCAATCATCCTCCAAAAATCCTAACTTAAAAAACTATCATTAATATGATTGTCATATGCAAAATCAATTTTATGAAGTTACAAAAACTTCTATAACTACCCACAACTATCTACCTACAACAACCAGCAATCATAGAAAGCAACAGATAATTGACATACAATATAATAATAATGCTTTCACATAATATGGCTAACATATAGGTTGCTACAACAATAACAATCAGGTAGTTAACTTTACATAAGATGTCCACCAAGAACACTAAATAAAGACCAGCCATAACATATAAAAATGAGGCATCATACAACTAATAGGGAAAGCAGCTACATGGTTCAATTTCTTTTGTTTTTTCTCTGTAAAATTTTCAGGCATCCTCGACAGCCACGGAAAAAAATAGATGGATATCCCTTAGGATTTCTCCTACGCACATTCATTCCTGGCCTAATCGAAGTCATTCCTTGGGTCGCAGTCTTTGTGGCTCCAACCCGATGATATTCATCCACAAATTCCATTACTAGCTCCTTATATCTAGTAAATCCTTTGACTTCCCAAAGGCGATTCAACACTCCTTGCAATTCTGGTGGAAGAGTGTTCATAAAGAATCGCACCATCTGAATATCTGGCATGGGATAACCGTTCCAAATGACCTCTTGAATTTTGTTGTTGACCTCTATGACATGATCAATTATGTCGTCACTCTCTCATCAATAACCATTCAAATCGGCTATCAAGCTTGAAAGCCTTTCCTTTTGTTCATCTGACATTGTGCGCATAGATGCGCGGCTTACAGGGAGGCATTGTTCCTGCAACAAATGCAGAACAAAAATGGATTACATATAATCCACATAGACATAATTGAAAAAAGAAACATTTTTTTTTCGTCAACGGTCAACGGTCGTCGGTCAACGGTCAACGGAAGACAACGGTCAACGGAAGTCAATGGTCAATGTTCAACCGTCAGGTCGTCGGTTCTGTCGGACCAGTTGGGCCGGTCGACCGGGTTGGACCGACCGACCGCACGTGCGTGGGCTGACGTCACGTAGACGTCAGCCTGCACGTGCCGCGCGCGTGCCAGCCTCCGCAGGTCGGGTCGGGTCGCCGGCCGGTGACCGCCTGGCCAAC